>WNGS01152708.1:0-10246 GCA_020271785.1 Procambarus virginalis
GACCAAACCACACACTAGAAAGTGAAGGGACGACGTTTCGTGTAGTCGTTCGTGGAGTTTATATGATGTATGCGTGTGACGATAATGGCAAGATGAAAAAAGAAGCGTTAACAGAAAATAATTGACTATTTTAAAAAAAATCGACTTGAGAATGGTCCAGGACGGACCGAAAAAGTCGTCGTCCCTTCACTTTCTAGCGTGTGGTTTGGTCCACATATTTCAGCCACGTTATTGTGACTCTCGTCTGCAAGATATTTGGTGGATGGTGGCACTCCAACCAAAGTTACCCTAAACTAATTTATATTTAGTAACAGTTCAAAATCAGTTTGAAATGTGCATAAACCTCTAAAGTTTAATTTTGTACATTTATATAACCTTAAACAAAACTCTAAGGTACTTGCAAGAGTAATATTGTATATTTTTGTTGTAAATGCAGCTTGAAGGTCACACAATAGACTTGACACGGTGCACTGAAAGTCATCTCTAGCAGATATTTATCTTTTTAGTGCAACTGACGTGAAAAGGTAAAATATTTTTTGTTAACACTTTTTCTTTCGTCCTGCCATTATCCTCTCACGCATATATCACAAAACTACACGAACCACGACCACTCGCCATCCTCCAACGCTGCTCGTCTGAATCGATACACAATGCGATACTCTTGCGTGTTTAGGGACGCTCTGGTATGTTATCTAATATGTGATTGTAAATATAAGCAGAAGACGTTGTTAATTATATGGCGGGTGTTACACTTTTAATTTCACGAACGATCGCCATACATACTTGAGAAATTTGGTGCTCGATAGCAGTTTTCACCGAGTGGTTCCACGCCCATGACCCACTAGCCAAATGTCAGCTATCCTGAGGGAGAGAATAGTTTATAAGCAGGCATAAAGATCAAGGCTTGAATCAGAATTGGGGATTATTTTAGTTCCGTACTTGAGGTTATCTTGAGATGATTTCGGGGCTGGGGAGATATAATATTTTGCACCAAGATTATAACCTTTTGTTGAATTGTCAAGTTGTCTATATACCTAGTACACACACATACTTTTATGACGTCTGGTAACATACTACATGTGTAAAGGAGAAATGTATATGTTATCACTCAGAATGTTCGGTAATGTTATTGTTTGTGGTGTGTATATGTATATGAACACGTACGAACGGATAGTTTGAGCTACCTCATCCCTTGGTGTGTATTTTACCTTGATAAAATTATTTCAATTTTAATTTCGGAGCTTAGCGTTCCGCGCGGCCCGGTCCTCGCCCAGGCCTCCTATTTGTTACACATTCCCAGAAGCAGCCCGTAGCAGGTGTAATTTCCAGGTACCTATTTACTGCTAGATAAAACAGGTGCATCGGACCCTTAGGGCTACGAATCCCGAGCGCTGTCCACTCAGCTATCAGGCCCCCGATAACTGATATCTTGTCAGCTCTTTCAACAGCCCGTTCTCCCCAGCGTTCCCAACATCACTCAACTATTGTACTAAGTGCCCGAACTTAACCTTCCCGAGGATCCACGAACAGAAAACTGTACATCACGTCAATTTCGCGAACCGCTACATTTTTTGTACATAAAATTTTATTTAGGCTTGGGTAAATAAACGTCAAAATGCGATACACTATTAAAGAATGGGTTGCTTTAAAGCCTAATTTTTGAGGGTAAAATCATGATAAATACGAAAGTTCAAGTATGTTTATTGAGACAAGAGAAAATACATCTCATAGGATAGAGTAACTTAGGCTATTTCTACCCTCCAGAAAAATACACACACATGTGATGGGTCAAGATATGAAACTTGAGTTTATAAGGGCCTTTTTTAGAGTATTCAAGAACTAACGTGACGGAATTGAATTCATGGTGATGACAAATGAACCGGTAACTTGAAATCCTGCGGATGAGAATTACAAGTTGTCCAAACTTTAAGGACAATATTATGAAGGCGGATCCCGTAAGATTGTGCACAGGTTAGATAATTATAAGAGAGCACTAAGCCGATATAACTCTGCAATACTTGGGAAAGATATTAAAACACGATAAGAGCCGATAAGAACATTAGGCCTGGGGCTCGATACTGTGAAAAATTGTTCGGGCATAATTCGCCTGGGAACGCTGGCCATTTCACCACCACAATATAACATTGCAACGCATCTCTCCCTGTTTGTTGTTGAGTTAAATTATAAAAAACAAAATTACAAACGTTATCCGGTAATTATACCAGCTTCTGAATCCCGGTTCATCACTTGTAATTACAAACGGGAGCGGTAGGGGAGGTGGATGATAGTGGAGGCAGTGGTGGGTGTGTAGTGTTACTGTTAAAAATTCAGCTACTGGGAACAGAATTTCCACGTAGCATGGGCTATGGTGATCCCGTAGTGGACTTTTAACAACTTAACCGTCTTACTTCAGGTACTAATCTTGTTGTAGACCTCTACATTATCTTATTTGTGCTTCTGTGCTTAGAGATACGGATTCATAGATGCTGCATGTTCTAGCATTGGTCTCACATAGGCTGCATAGATTGTCTTAAGAGTCCATATATGGGGGTTAATTGGCGTTATGGTACGTGCTGGCGATGTTATCCAGTTTGTGTACGCCTCGGGTTTGGTAGATACCTTGAGGATACCTTGAGGTGCTTCCGGGGCTTATCGTCCCCGCGGCCCGGTGCTGGGATTCATGTCACAAATCTGTTTCTTGTAAGATTCATATATTTGATTTGAGCAGCAGGGGAGGAGCCCCTGCTTCTGCTGCCGCCTGCTCCGTCGCTGCTGCTGCCTCTGCCGCTGCAAATGTCATCCACATGTTCCATGAACTATCACACCGCCACAGGATTATCCCAGAATCGCCGCCGTTCCTGGAATAAGCATGACAAATCAAAATTAAATTTCTTTTATAATATATACATTGATAGAAATATTACTTTGATAAAATATTACTTACATTACATATATGTTGTGATTACATTTAGTATCCAAATAATTCAACATTTATTATTATTATTTATTATTATTATTATTATTTATAGTCGTAACCCTCTTTCCATTTTGATTAGAAGTGTCAGAGAGGATGCTGGAACAACCTGTTCTATCGAATAATACATCGCATACACGTCAAAATTCCCAACGAACAGACAATGGTGAATTATAAATCACAGCGGTTCACAAACATTAAAGTTTTGTGTGTGCGTGGATCGCCAAGATAGGTTGGGTGATGATCGGTTCGGATGTTTTAGTACACCGTTTTCTGCCCGTTGTGGCAAGTTTAGAGGACAGGTTGCGCTGGTAACAGTGTAATCACAAGAATGTTATATTTATACTACTGGTTGACAAGTTTTCGTGGCGCATTGGTAGTGTGTTCGCTTGAAGAGTCCAGGGACGCGGGTTCGATCCCATTCTATGGCTTTAATGTTTCTTATTGCAGTTTAGGGTCGCAAAGTTTCTCAGCAGTTTGAACTCGAACCGCTAGGATCTTCAAATCTGTCAAATGAGCTGGGAAATACTCGTAGCCTGTAGGGGGTAGAAATAGCCTAAGCTACTCTATCCCTTTGAGATGTATTTTTTCTTGTCTCAATAAACATACTTGAACTTGACCACCAGTAGAATGCACGGATACTAGCAGTTGTGAAAGCCTTTCCTTCCACAAAGTTGAAGGCCAGATTTTAAGGACAAAATCTAACTCCAGGAATTGACAATTGAATTCGAAAGTTAATTTTGAAAATTTGAATTTTAAAATTTTAATTTTAATTTGAATTTTAAAATTTTAATTTGAATCTGAATGTTAAAATTTGAATTTTAATATGAATTTTAAAATTAGAATTTTAATTGAATTTTAAATTAGAATTTTAATTTGAATTTAATTTGAATTAAGTCTATTGATATAAATACACACAAAGGGATGAGGTAGCTCAAGCTATTCTCACCCCGTTCACTTCAACGTGTTCATACATATATATATACTCAACACAAACAATAATCATTATACCGAACAATCTGAGTGATAAACATTTCTTCAACTTCGTCAAAGTTAAATGAAATCACAATGGGTAGGATAAGGCTATTAGGCGGGAGATTAGGAGCTAGACCTAACTTCCCTAGTGTCACCATAAGGTAAGCGCTGCTAGGTGATTGTATCGACACCAGCCATAACCTCTGTATGGGAACCAACGTAGTAAATTGAACCCAAAGACAATCGACTTGAGAATGGTCCAGGACGGACCGAAACGTCGTCGTCCCTTCATTTTCTAGTGTGTGGATTGGTCAACGAACGCCAGACTACTTTAGTAGGGAAGGTGGATTGCGCGCTAGTCCAGTTTGCTTTTATTAATGACTGAAAGCCTAGGGCGGGTATTCGCCCACGCTGTATTTTGTGAGCTTTATCTCCTGGGCCCCACTTTTGAACCTGCTGTTGACTTGCCTAGTTGGCTTGATTATTTGGTTGCCACTTGACTGTGGCGCTGCAAGACAGTTGTTACCTGTGGGAAGACGTACGTGTAGGTGCAGCGTACCTCTATATGTGTACCTAGGATACACGTATAGAGGCGCGTATCCCAGGTACTGGAGCTGGGTAGTGACCCACGCCACCAGATTGATTGATAGAGATTAAGCCACCCAAGAGGGTGGCACGGACATGAATAGCCCATAAACCCAGCCACCGTGCGTACGTGACTCGCGTAGTTCGTGCTCTTCCCGTGGTGGCTCGCACGAAAGAAACTTATTCTTGTCGTTCTTGGTACATTCGGGATTTATATTTTAACCTGTAACATGGCGGTACATTCTGCGTGTTTTTTTTTTGTATAATTTTGTTATGGGTTTAACATCTGCATATTGGAATTAGTATTTATGTAGAATTTTGATTGTTGCCGCCGAAGGCGGCTAGTTTAATGTGCACCCCATACTCATCCTGTGAGCGGTAGCGCAAAAGCATTACAGAGGGCACAAAAGGTCTTTATCAGACATCTTAGATTATTACATTAACAATTACATCTATCATTTACACCTTATAGTTACAATGTCAGCTAGTTACAGAGTAAGTGCTATTTCAAGAGCTACATATTTACAGTAAGTCATCATACATTAATGTACAACCTGTCCTCAACTCTGCCCCCGAATCTGCCCGAAACGCATTGCGTAATAATGGCTTTAGGCATTGTATGTACTAGCTCTATCTATAAAACGATCAATTTATGTAACATCCCTTGTATGTATGTACCTTATGAATAAACATATTTATTTATTTATTTACTTTCACCCGTCTTATCCTGCCCTCTCCCTTCCCAGCCTGCCTTCCCCCTCTCCCAACCTACCCTCCCTCCCCCCTCCCAGCCCGCCTTTCCCCTGTCAACATTACAAGAGCAGTTCTGCCATCTTGAGACGTGTCTTCTGGATGACTTAGCCAGGTGGCGAACAGCCCACAATAGACTTCTTGTGCGGAAGGATGTTACATAGTGTGTGATGGTATATAATTTGTTGTTGTTGCTATAGATTCAGCTACTGGGAACAAAATGTTCCAAGTAGCACGGTCTATGGTGAGCCCGTAGTGGACTTAGCTGGCACAGGAGCGGTGCTGTGATGTTATTTGTTCCCATATGTCCTCTTCGTTGAGTTCAGCTTCCGCATGTCCCAATGGATGGTTTGGTGTTCTTGGTAAAGATTTTAAGATAATCGTTATTCATCTGTTATGCTTGATCTAAAAATAAAGACAAAAACAGGCAAGCTATAAGTGAGAATGTAGAAAAGCTTCCTTCATTTATTATTTAGTTCATGCGGGTAGCACACCCACGGACGTACACGCACATGTAGGCACGGAGGTGTACGTACGCACGTATCACGATACAAGAGGCATTCAACTACAGGCTAGTGTCCCTTCTAGTTGCCCTAATGACAGGCCCTAACCAGCAATACTGTGCAAGGTGATGGAGTGTGTGAGAACAAAACTAGAAAATCTGAAGAGAAGGGACGTTATAACACTTCAAGGTTCAGGGATGGTAAATCTTGGTGCCTTATCCTGGCATCTTGGTGCCGTATTCTGGCATCTTTGTGCCTTATTCTGGCATCTTGGTGCCGTATCCTGGCATCTTGGTGCCTTATCCTGGAATCTTGGTGCCGTATCCTGGCATCTTGGTGCCGGGATATCAGCTGCAGGGGGGGGGGCCTCAAGTCTGGGTCGTGATAACGGGTGACAGCCGGCAGCAGATTGCCAGGCGAGGCGGAGGTCATCTCGTGTTGGGTCGCCATTACCAATGACCTCTACTGACCTTCACGTCTGATGGTCGCTGTATCAGGACAGGCTAGCGGGATCTGCAAGTCACAGAAGTTACAGCCCCGCTCCTGTGCCGGGTAAGTCCACTACGGGCTCACCATAGCCCGTGCTACTTGCCCCGCTCCTGTGCCGGGTAAGTCCACTACGGGCTCACCATAGCCCGTGCTACTTGCCCCGCTCCTGTGCCAGGTAAGTCCACTACGGGCTCACCATACCCCGTGCTACTTTGAACATTTTGTTCCCAGTAGCTGAATCTAAAACGTCAACAAGTGTGTCGCTGCTATGCCCAAAAGTCTCTGACTGGGCGAGACCTTTTGACAAGTTTTCTTACACCTGTAGTAAACGGGTTTCGCGGAATTAGTAGCTTGTTGTGGGTTGCATCCCGGGTAAGGTGGCTTTGAGGAAGGTTTGACCTAGCAAGGTTAATTATTAGATGTTGTTGTTATAGATTCAGCTACTCGGAATAAGTTCCAAGTAGCACGAGCTATGATGAGCCTGTAACTTACCTGGCACAGGAGCGGGGCAAGAAGCACGGGCTAGGGTTAGCCTCGTGGACGGGAGATGTCTCCCGTGAATTATTTGATTTTGGTGCACGTTTTTATGCTAGCGATAGCTATGAGGCGTGGCCCAAGAGCTGGCTCCCGCTCCCAGTAGAGAGATGTAGGCAGGCACAGGCTGCATTATCGTAGCGTGACCAACACATGCATTGTGGTGGTGAGTTACAGCCTATTGACACGCGGTTCCGACCCGCAGAGGCAGCCTAGCTTCTTCAAACCAATAATACATGTTCTGCTGGTAATAACATAGGAGATTCGGGTTGTTTACACGTGAATGTGTTTCAGATATGTAGCCTCAGAGCTTCGTGTATTAAAACTGGCTATGGATTGTAATATTGTGTTGCCTCAAACTTGTTTCGTAAAATTCAAATGGTTGATCACGTTAGGAGGTTATATTATTTATTTACATGTATTTGTATAAAAAATGTACGTTAGGTTTTGAGACTACATATCATTTGTGTTCTTACATTCTTGTAAAACCATTAACACGCAGGGCGTTTCAGGCAGGTCCTTAACCTAACAGATACAAGCAAGAGTTATTAAAATGGACATTGAAGCAGAATTAGGTTTTTACATTTTTATGTAACTACAATAAAAAATTAGATATTATTGATTACACTGGTGAAGCTGCCTGCCTTAAGTACTAATATTGGGCAAGTGGGTAGCACAGGATAGTGTGAATTTGAAGTCTAAGGTAGGAAACTGTGATGGATGAAATTAGGTACTTTTTGGTTTGCTTTTTTAATAAGGCATAGGTTGGACAGGTTTTTTTTTCAATTAAGGTTTATTTGCATGGAATGTTTGCACAGATTTAGTTTGACTAGGAATGTCAAAGGTGTATTTATTTCTGGTGTGGTGCTCATGGGTTCTATTACGTCTATCAAGGAAGAGTTTCAGATCAAGATTAGCATTTAGGAACAAGGTTTTGTACATGTAAATAGCACAAAAGAATGTGTGGAGTGAGTGTTTGTGTGTTTAACATGTTTATGATTTAAACAGAGGGGGCTGCGTGTTGTTTGAAGACAGTTTGTTATAAGCAGGCGAAGAGTCACAATAACGTGGCTGAAGTATGTTGACCAGACCACACACTAGAAGTTGAAGGGACGACGACGTTTCGGTCCGTCCTGGACCATTCTCAAGTCGCTTCAGAAGCGACTTGAGAATGGTCCAGGACGGACCGAAACGTCGTCGTCCCTTCAACTTCTAGTGTGTGGTCTGGTCAACAGTTTGTTATAAAGATATAACAATCCTAAAGTAATGTTATATAAAGATAGGCGAATGTGATACAGCAGTGGAGGAGTAGATGGTGTTCGTGCGGAATTTGCATACTTATGTCACTGTTGGTAGTGTGATATAAGTATGTTAAATGTGAATGTTAATCCGCTCTCCCATCCCCCCCCCCACCCCTGTCCAATCACTTGGGCTGGACGGTAGAGCGACGGTCTCGCGTCATGCAGGTCGGCGTTCAATCCCCGACCGTCCAAGTGGTTGGGGCACCATTCCTTCCCTCCGTCCCATCCCAAATCCTTATCGTTGTTGTTGTTGTTAAAGATTAAGCCACCCAAGAGGTGGCACGGGCATGAATAGCCCGTAAGTGGTGGCCCTTATGAGCCATTAACAGTATCGAGAGATGATACTGGAGATCTGTGGAGGTGCGACTGCACCCTGCGTGACGGGAGATGTCTCCCGGACCAAATGGTGACCAAATGGTTGAAGATGCAAATTGATGAAGATTGATGAAGATTAAGCCACCCAAAAGGTGGCACGGGCATGAATAGCCCGTAAGTGGTGGCCCTTTTGAGCCATTACCAGTATCAATAGATGATACTGGAGATCTGTGGAGGTGCGACTGCACCCTGCGTGACGGGAGATGTCTCCCGGACCAAATGGAGAATCCTTATCCTATCCCCAGTGCTATATAGTCGTAATGACTTGGTGCTTTCCCCCTGATAGTTCCCTTCCCTTCCCCCTCCCGCCTCTTCTGCTACTCTCCAATTCCGTCATCACTCGTGCGTAAGACTAACCTACCTGGGTTATGATTCGATAGATTAAGATTAAGCTACCCAAAAGTTGGCACGGGCCATGAAAAAAATGTAAACCCGTAACTCTTGTTTAGTCATTATGACGGCCTCTTATGATAATAACTCAATCTTACACTACTGGTTAATTCCCCCCCCTTACTTGGCCTTTCCTTCCCCTCGTACGCCCAATTACCGGCCGTCGTCCCTTGCCCTCTCATTACTTCCCTCTGGGAGTATCACGCTTACAACACCTTTTCGTTCCCCTCGTCCCTAAGGTAGATTATCACACTCACAACCGTAATACGCACATCACTACTACCGGCTCCGTGGCCTCTTGTTGGCGGGGTAAATTGATTGGATGTTTATTGATGGTTTGAGAAAGCTCTGAAACCTATTTTTAAGGAGGGGGAAGGTGGCCTCAAGGAAGTAGTTTCACAAATGGTTGGGGACAATGGCAACTTGATTGGTGAGGGGGGGGGTGCAATATTTAACACGGAAGTGGTGAGGGTCGTTCTCCAAAGGGTCCTCAACGTCATAAACTGTCCTACTAAAGTGCCCCCTTATCCTTAGCCTACCAGAGGACCCAAAAACAGAAAACGGGTGAATGTATGTTAATTTTCGCGAAATGTTCAAGTATGTTTATGGAGACCAGAAAAGAAACAATCTATCTCAAAGGGATAGATTTTGAAGATTGAGAAGATTAAAACCAACCAAATGTGGCACGGGCATGAATAGCCCGTACGTGGTGCCTTTTGAGCCAGTTTACAGTATCAAGATCTGATACTGGAGATCTGTGGAGGTTGCGAACTGCACCCCTGCTTGACGGGAGATGTCTCCCGAGTCAAAGGGATAGATTAGCCTAGGCTATTTCTACCTCCCTCCCTCCTGCATACCCTAATTTCTACCCGCCTCCCCAAAATAATTCGCGACTGCGAACCATTTTCTAGTAGCAAAAAAAACGATTTTTACTTATAGGTGAGGTTCGTCAAAATTCGACTTTGTTTAGAAGACGGGTTGCGTACACAGTAACAAGTTTGCTCGTGGAGAGGTGAGCAAACTAATATTTTTGAGATATATAAAATAGTTTTTAACATTCTTGTACAGCCACCAGTACGCGTAGCATTTCAGGCATGTCCCTGGGAGACGATCCCCCACCCAACCCCAGCATTGGTGGGTTATTTGACCCCCACGTTGGCCCTGATTTGGCGCAGGTGAATGACCTAGGTGGTGGGGGGGCAAAGGGGGGGGTGTGCAACTTGGGTCACCCCCGGCCCTTTGTTTATTGGAGGCAGAGAAAGAGGGGGGAGGGGGGAATTAAGGGAACACACACACAAACAAAAAAATCAACAAAAAACAAAACAGTCCCATACATAAATTGCAGGGATGGGTGTATTAAGAGAGACTGA
>WNGS01152715.1:0-102105 GCA_020271785.1 Procambarus virginalis
CTTAAAATTAGAGAATGGGAGACTCCGTGACGTCATCGACGTCGCCGTATATTACATTATTAAACCACTGTTCATACAACAGTTTAATGTCTAAATTGAATAAAAAAGTGTTCAATAAGACTGAATATAATATTAACACCAAAATATAGCTTGATTCCCTTGTTAACGTAAATTTAACTTAGAAGTAGAACACAATATTGGAACAACAAGGGAGGCTGAGCGTCTCTTACAGACGCCACGCTCACACGAAAAACAATAACAAACGCAGCTTACGCTGCCCATGGTCCAGAGTGGTTAACACCTAGACCCTATTTACGTGTCAACAACCAACAACACAGCCTATCACATCACAGCAACGAGTATCCGTCTTACCAAGTATTTGTTTATTATTCTAGTGCACTTTTAATATCAAGGGTATAGTCGGTTATGATATATGAACAACACCAACACCATGTACGTGTACCCCATTTTTACAGCCCTCACATACCATGTTATACCTGTATTGATATGTTTAGGGAAATGTACTAACTCCTTGCATCCCAACAGGTAAATTGTGACTTGGAACAGCAAGTAGCTGAGCAGTAGAACTATGCACATGTACCTAGCTGTTGCCAGCCTTGAAGGCCTCCACAGCCGCCATTGGCACCATGAGGCACAGGGCCACACCCACATAGATGCTAACATGACACAGCCTTAGCAGGCCCTTACTACAGGCTCAGATAAGGCCATTCTAGTTATTGTAGTAGTAGTATTCATAACTAGTAATAATTGTTGAAATAATAGTAGATTAGACCACCATATGTGGTATGATAAAATAATATAATTAAACTTAGGTAAACAATTTGTAGTTTAAGAAGGAGCCATTACAAAGTGGTTTAAGCTACAAATTGTCCCCCCAATTTGTGTGAGATTAATTTCAGGCAGTTTTAACAAGTACATACAGTCCACTCAATTTCTTACCTACTAAGAAAAAATAAGATAAACTTTAATTTATTGAAGTCAATTAAAAGAAGATATACTGCCTGGAGTTTTTACCACATAAATTATGGTCCTTTGAACCTAGATGATTATTACAGTTAACCAGTAGGTACATTGCATCTAGATATAAAATCCTGATATACATTAGTAGTGCAATATTATAGCAGAAAGACATTGCTATATTTACATTTTCTAGCCTAACTTTTCAATCTCATAGCAAGCAAAACTACAACAAAGCACAATTATTGTTCTGAGGCCTATGCCAAAGAACTATTGTGCCTTTTCATTACAAGAGGTTGATAAGAGGCTACTTTACTTATAAGTTACTTATAAATGTTTTTGTAATTTAAGTATAAACATTACTTTAATATTGCACCATTACATACTGCATACCACATTGTTTACAGCAAATTCTTGCACAAGGGTAGGACATTTTAGGCTGGTGTTGTACAGCAACCTAGTTTAATTTATTGTGCTAACCTGGTGTAAGGGTAAGAATTTTTTACACTTGTCTAGAGTTGAACATATATTACAACCTAGCAAGTACATATTTTTATGCAGTATTCATGACAACCCGAGTTGTGTTGTCAACCTGATATTCATACATATAATTATAGGTATAATTTAACTATAATCATTTCACCTTTGAGTGTTAACCTGTGTCTCTGTACCAACCAAGAGTGATAAAGACGGGCTAGCTTGCGGAATACCAGCATTGATACAGGCTTACCACTCAAATTATAGCGTGTATGATTATACAGTAGTATATATTTTAAATGATAAACAGCTCTAGTTCGGAAACTAGTTGCTTTACTAATTCAAGTGCCAAATAGTTAAAAGTCCATACGACTAGCAAGTACTTTCAAGATGTCTACACTCCAAAATGTAAAATTAACCCTTAGGGCCTTAAAGGGGCATCTCACAAGGCAGATTAACAAATGTGAAGACATGAGTAATCAAACTCCAGTTAATTATGCAGCACTGGAAAACTATCTTAAGCTTACACGGAACAAATATGACCGTGTGTTGCAACAAATGAAACAGTATCAAGATTTACTTAACAATTCTAGTATTGATGAAGATACGATGAACAACATTCTCCAAGAACACTCTGATTATGAAGATGCAATGTTTGAACAATTACAACGTTATGAAGATTTGATAAACGCCCATAAGGCCAATATAAATGTTGCAGCTACAACTACCCAGAATCAGACAGCACCAGAAGTCAAATTACCATCACTCAGTCTCCCAACTTTTTCTGGAACAGAGGACGAGAATTGGGACAATTTCTGGAGCAAATTTGTCGATTCTGTGGATTCTAATGTCAATGTACCAAAGACGACAAAGTTTACGTATTTACAGAGTGTCTTGAAGGATGAAGCCTTTCAGGTAGTCTGTAATCTGAATCACACAGATGACGATTATGACAATGCTGTACAACTACTCAAGGACAACTATGCGAAGCCTGAAAGGACTATCAGAATTTTAACCCAGAAGCTGTTAGATATTAAACATCCAAATAATACAGCAGTCTCACTCCAAGCCTTTAGATTGGAGCTTGAGTCTTTGCTTAAGGCACTTAAAAATAAAGTAAACTTGGATGAATCAGACTGGATAATCCAAGTCCATATGACTCGCAAATTACCCAGGGACATCCTGGATAAGTTGTTTGTGTTGTATGGAAAGTCATATCTGACAGTAACAGAGATTACAAAGGGGTTACAAACCATCATAGAACGAGAAAGAGTTATCCCAGATGAAAAAGCGACATCTAAACCTTCGTCTACTACTAATAGTAAACAACAGAGTACAAACAGTACTCCAAACAAATCTAAAACAACTTCTCCCTCCCCAAAGTGGAGACAAGGCAGTGTGGGCACATACGCAGTTGGTACCTCCAAACCTACAGGTAACGCGTCACCCAAATCGGTGACTCCTCAAGATACTGTTAACGTCTGGAGACCATGTCTGTTCTGTGAACAATCACATTCCATGTACAATTGCAGACGATACCCCGATCGTGCAACACGCATAAAACGACTCAAGGAGATACATAGATGTACCAAGTGTATAAGGGAACATCATCCCGACAGCTGCACATCAACAATACGCACCTGTTATAGGTGCCATAAGGGTCAACACCATACAGCACTTTGTGGGGATTCAAGTACAAAGTCTGCCAAACCACAGGAGGAGGAAGGAACTAACACCTCAGTACAGCTTTGTACTGTGCTACCTGACATAAGTGTTTTCTCAACAAGGTCTAAACATAAATCAGCTCTACCTACTGCACGATTGATCATTAGAAATGGAGAGAACAAAGCCACCGTACGTGGATTATTTGATCAAGGGTCCCAATTGACCTTTATATCCAAAGAGTTGGTAGATACCCTGAAACTTACACCTGTAGAGGAGACACGAATAAACATAGCAGGATTCCTGACTGACTCAGGAGCCCGAGTTTTCAAGGTAGTACAACCCAAAGTACGATTAGGAGGTTACGAACAAAATGTACAAGCTCTAGTAGTAGATAGATTCCCAACAGATCTATATGTATATGGTCTGGGGACAACAGCCAAATTCCTAGAAAAAAGGGGAATTCATTTGGCTGATAAAATCACAACAGATAACCTTTCCAATATTGGAATCCTTATGGGATCAGATGTCTACCATAAGTTTATCAAAGGAAAGGAATACAAACACGGTATGAACGTGTTACCATCTGCAGGTGGCTATTTGCTAACAGGCCCTGTATTACGGCTAAACCAACCCGCACCTGTAGAACACCAACATGCCAACCCAGTAATGGTTGCATGACTAGGAGACCAGTCTCCACTGCAACTCAGAGACATGTCCGAGGAAGAGCTTGATCCCCCTGTACACAAGTTATGGGACCTGGCAACTCTCGGCATTGTCCCTGAACAACCTAGCCCAGATGATGACTGGACTTACAAACAATACCTGGACTCAGTTATATACAGAGATAATCAATACTGGGTCAGGCTACCATGGAAGCTGAATCACCCTCAGCTACCCGTCAACCATTTTATGGCACAAAACCAATTGAGATCACAGGTGTTGCGCTTACAAAGACAACCTGAGAACTTGAAGTTGTACCATGAAATAATACAGAAGCAACTCGATGACAAATTTATCGAAGTTGTTACAAATGATAACCCAAAGGAAGGTCACTACTTACCACATCATTGTGTACAGAAGAATTCTGCAACTACCCCATTACGGATAGTATTTAATTGCAGTGCTAAAATGAGGCCGAGTAGTGTTTCGTTAAACGACTGTCTTCAAACTGGCCCTAGCCTAACACAAAGGCTTTACGACGTGCTGTTAAAGTTCCGTATTGGGACTTATGCATATACGGCCGACATCAGCAAGGCATTCCTTAGGGTAGGTCTTCAAGAAGAAGACCGGAACTACACAAAGTTCCTATGGATTAAGGATCCTAACGATCCGAACAGTGAATTAATCACTTACCGTTTGCCTCTGTCCTTTTTGGCGCCACGTCATCTCCTTTTCTGCTCCAAGCTACCTTGGATACGCACTTGAAGAAGTCCAATAGCCCAAACAAGACGGAAATTAGCAAAAACCTGTATGTGGATAATTTTCAAGGTACAACCAACAGTGAAAGTAAACTGTTGGACATATACCATGAGGCCAATCGAGAATTAATGGGAGCCAATATGCCTCTCCAATCTTGGGTCTCTAACAATGAAAAATTAAATCAACTGATCTCAACTGAATTTCCCGATTACCAGGTACCCGAGATGACAAAGGTACTAGGTGTCGAATGGAACACGACAACAGATCAGTTGACAATCAAGTCAGTGGAGCCTGATACCACTAACTTAACAATGAGAAAATTACTATCACAAGTCAGCAAACCCTTCGACCCATTAGGACTATTAAGCCCAGTACTGATTAATGGGAAGTTGATAATACAGGAATGTTGGCAACAAAAGATAGGCTGGGATGATCTTCTAACACCTGCCCTACAAGAAAAATGGCAAGGTTTAGTAAAAGATTTAAGTACCCTAGAGTCTGTCAAGTTCCCCAGGAACACAGTAGTAAATGAAAAAGAACCAATTAAGCTACATGTATTCTGTGATGCCTCAGGAAAGGCTTATGGAACAGTAGCTTACCTGGTCACAAATGGGCAAGCCAATTTGCTCACATCAAAGGCCAGAGTGGCACCTTTAAAGAAAAGATCACTGCCACAACTGGAATTAACAGCCTTACTGTTAGGAGTAAGATTGGCTCATTATTTGATCAAGGCCTTACGCCACATCCACTTTAAAGAAACAGTAGTTTGGTCAGATAATGAGGCAGTACTACAGTGGGTTAAGAACAATAACAGTAAGAATCCTTACGTGAGTAACCGCGTTAAGGAAATACGAGAGTTGTCAGCAGGGTATAAACTAAGATATGTACCCACAAAAGAGAATCCAGCTGACTATCTCTCCCGAGGACTGACTTTACGGCAATTAACAAAGGCAGAGATGTGGTTCAATGGACCTCAGTGGCTAATCAGCGACCAGTGGCCTGAACAAAAGCCACAAGTCATTGTGACCAATGTTACTGTTCCCACTGAGAACCCAGAACCACCTCGGACTTTGGTAATTGATCCTACTCGGTACTCTGAACTGAACAAACTTATAGGTGTCACCCAAGTAGTGTTTGATTTTCTAAAGAAAATAGGAATCAAGCATAAATTCCCTAATGCCCTAAGGTATTGGGTCAAAAGAGCTCAGATCGACACATTCGGGACAGAATTTGACAATGTTCCAAAGAAGCTACAACGTGATCTGGGTCTCTGGTTAGACACTGACAATTATAACATAATCAGATGCGGAGGCCGCTTACAGCACGCTGACATAGATTTGGAAGCAAAAAATCCAATATTGCTCCCTCGTCACCACATAGTAAGCAAACTAATTGTGTTACATATACACAAATACTGCACTCTGCATGGTGGGGTATTAGATACTCTCACAGACTTAAGACAACAGTACTGGCTACCCCAAGGTAGACAGACAGTAAAATCAATAATCAAATCCTGTGTTGTTTGCCGGAGATACGATGCCAGAGTGTGTCCATATCCTGGCCCACCTCCACTTCCGAAGGAACGAGTCGTACATATTCGTCCCTTTGAGACTACAGGAGTAGATTTCACAGGAGCACTAACACTTACAGGCACTAAAGACAAGAAACCAGTAAAAGCTTACATCTGTCTTTTTACTTGTGCCACAACAAGGGCAGTCCATCTAGAAGTGACTCCCGATATGAGTGCCGAAGCATTCTTACAGGCTTTCCGCAGGTTTGCTTCACGTAGATCCTGTCCTAAGTTAATGATCTCAGACAATGGGTCCAACTTAGTGGCAGGAGAAGCATGTCTGAGGAAAATCTGGACACATCCAAAGGTACGCACAGCCCTAAATCAACGGCAGTGCCATTGGAAATTCATACCTCCCAGAGCACCATGGCACGGAGGCTTCTATGAACGCATGGTTGGTACGGTAAAACGTTCTCTACGGAAAACCCTACACCGCCAAAAGATTGACCTGCAGGAGCTTCAAACAGTAGTCATAGAGATAGAAGCACGAGTCAATAACCGACCACTTACCTACCTCTCTGATGATGTTTTGCAGCGTGAACCATTAAGTCCAGCTCATTTGATGTATGGTAGACCTCTCAAAACACTTGTGTCCCTTACGGACGAGGAACCAGAGGATCCTTCATATGTCCAAGAGAGTGATTTGGTTCAACGTTTCAAACATCTATCAAGGGTGATAAGTCGGTGGAATGACGTATGGACTCGAGAATACCTTACAGCTCTGAGAGAGTATCATTACGGGGCAAACAACCCCTACAACAGAATTAACTTGAACCCTGGTGACATAGTTCTGGTGGATAGTGATGGACCACGCTCAGAGTGGCCTTTAGGTCAAATAGTCTCTGTTCATCCAGACAGCCAGGGCATCTTGAGAATAGTGAAAGTGAAATGCCGAGGCAACACTACTCTCAAAACTTTAGAGAAATTAGTTCCTTTAGAACTGGCCAGGAACGAAGACGTACAGCGACTTCCAGCACCCGATACGCCAGTACGGGACATACGTCCCCAAAGGACTGCAGCTCAACAATGTAAACTCAAATTAAAGCAGCATTATAATTCTGTAGGAGAAGAATAAAGTGATCGCAGTCCTTACCGGGACTTCGACCCGTGTTCTTCCCCCCCGGAATTATGTCGGGAAACCGACACACAAATAGTATAGTCTTCCCTTAACAGTATCCTCTTAAAATTAGAGAATGGGAGACTCCGTGACGTCATCGACGTCGACGTATATTTACATTATTAAATCACTGTTCATACAACAGTTTAATGTCTAAATTGAATAAAAAAGTGTTCAATAAGACTGAATATAATTATTAACACCAAAATATAGCTTGATTCCCTTGTTAACGTAAATTTAACTTAGAAGTAGAACACAATATTGGAACAACAAGGGAGGCTGAGGGTCTCTTACAGACGCCACGCTGACACGAAAAACAATAACAAACGCAGCCTTACGCTGCCCATGGCTCCAGAGTTGGTTTAACACCTAGACACCTATTTACGTGTCAACAACCAACAACACAGCCTATCAACATCACAGCAACGAACGTATCCGTCTTACCAAGTATTTGTATATTACAATAGTGCACTTTTTAATATCAAAGGGTATTGGCGGTTATGATATATGAACAACACCAACACCATGTACGTGTACCCCATTTTTACAGCCCTCACATACCATGTTATACCTGTATTGATATGTTTAGGGAAATGTACTAACTCCTTGCATCCCAAACAGGTAAATTGTGACTTGGAACAGCAAGTAGCTGAGCAGTAGAACTATGTACATGTACCTAGCTGTTGCCAGCCTTGAAGGCCTCCACAGCCGCCATTGGCACCATGAGGCACAGGGCCACACCCACATAGATGCTAACATGACACAGCCTTAGTGGGCCCTTACTACAGGCTCAGATAAGGCCATTCTAGTTATTGTAGTAGTAGTATTCATAACTAGTAATAATTGTTGAAATAATAGTAGATTAGACCACCATATGTGGTATGATAAAATAATATAATTAAACTTAGGTAAACAATTTGTAGTTTAAGAAAGAGCCATTACAAAGTGGTTTAAGCTACAAATTGTCCCCCCCAATTTGTGTGAGATTAATTTCAGGCAGTTTTAACAAGTACATACAGTCCACTCAATTTCTTACCTACTAAGAAAAAAATAAGATAAACTTTAATTTACTGAAGTCAATTAAAAGAAGATATACTGCCTGGAGTTTTTACCACATCCTGTTGGTTTAGGTGCTGTGTTAGCCCAACACAAACCTGGTCAACCAGATTCAAGAGTAGTAATTGCCTACGCCAGCCGTTCTCTCACAGATGTTGAGCAACGATACAGTCAGACAGAGAAGGAAGCTCTTGCTCTTGTATGGGGCTGTGAACACTTCAATGTGTATCTGCTTGGTGCACCCTTTACCACGATAGTCACTGACCACAAACCGTTGGAGACCATCTTCAATAATCCAAAGTCCAAACCACCAGCTCGCATTGAGAGATGGGCTCTTCGTCTGCAACCATACAACTTTACGGTGAAATACAAGCCAGGTGCAGGCAATCCCGCTGATTACATCAGTCGACATCCTGCCAACAGTTTCACCATCACCAAGCATCAGCAAGTTGCCGAGGAATATGTACACTCTGTAACCTGTGATGCAGTCCCTAAGGCTCTCACTCTTGATGAAATCCGTACTGCAACCCTAGAGGACCCAACTCTGCAAGCAACAGTGGATGCATTGACCAAGAAAAAGTTTCCACGCATCCCACCCTCAGGAGTTGACCAAGATGCATTCAAAGCACTTGAACGCATCCAGACAGAATTAAGTGTTACGCAACAACGCGACACCGTGCTGCGAGGTACTCGTATCATCATTCCAGCTGTTCTCCAGCAACGTGCTCTGAAGCTTGCACATCAAGGACACCAAGGTCTTGTAAGGACCAAACAGCTGCTACGAGAAAAGGTGTGGTTTCCTGGCATTGATCGTCAAGCTAAGGACATGCATGATGCCTGTGTCCCTTGCCAAGCTGCAGTGGATACTTCAAGACCAACACCTCTACAACCTTCACCACTACCTGCTGCACCATGGATGGAAGTATCGATGGACTTCTGTGGACCGCTACCAACTGGAGAGTACTTGATGGTAGTCATTGATGATCACTCACGTTATCCAGAAGTAGAAATCATCACTTCCACATCTGCAAAGGCTGTCATCCCGAAACTCGACAAGATCTTTTCAAACTTTGGCATTCCTGAAGTTGTCAAGACGGACAATGGACCGCCATTTAATGGACAAGACTTTGTCAACTTTGCTGAGCATATTGGATTCAAACACCGCCGTGTGATGCCACTACATCCACAAGCAAATGGAGAAGTCGAGAGATTCATGCAACCTCTCATGAAAGCTGTACGCTGTGCTCATGCCGAAGGACGATCCTGGAAACAAGCTATGTATGCTTTTCTCAGGAACTACCGTGCAACACCGCATGGAACACTGGGCAAGTCGCCTGGCGAACTTTTATTTGGACGTCCTATGAGGATTGCACTACCTGTCATGCCAGCCAAGGTAACGGATAAACGTCTCGCTCAGAAGGATGCACTAGCGAAGGGCAAAATGAAAATTGCTCATGATCAACGTGCAAAGGAACAATTCATAAAGGTTGGAGATACTGTTCTCGTTAAAAAGAAAAAAGAGGGAAAGCTAGATATGCCGTATGATACAAAACCATATAAAGTGATTAGTGTAAAAGGAACTATGGTAACAGCGAGTAATAGAGATCATAGTATAACACGTAATATGGCTTATTTCAAAGTGATTCCAAATAGTGTAGAAAATGATGAAGTGCAAAGTCGTGCAAAAGAAAAAGAAAAAATGAGTTATAACTCGATAAACAATTCATCGAGGGATATTTTTGTATTTAAGGACTCTCGTCCAAAACGACATGTTAAACGCCCTACACGATATGATGATTAATTGTGTTCCTATGTAATGCAAAGTATTTACTTGTTATGCTGAACTAAATTTAATATTGTTTGAATAATGCAGATCTCTCATTCAATATTTTGTAACTTTGTATTACAGTTTCTTTCATGTTTGTTTAACATTGCATATGTATTTTTAACATTGAAATCCTTTGTGGTAAAGATTGTTTAAATTCTTTGTGTGTTTAATTAATGTTAAATGTATGCAATATCTCTTGATATGTTAATAACTTACTTTGTGTCAATAACTTTGCTTTGTGCTACAAGCATGGTAGACATCCTGTATTCATTCTTTTTAAAGAAAAGGAGGGATGTCATGTTCACAGAAAATGGTACCATCCGTTTTCTATGTGCGGCGGCTGGACGCCACTAGAAGAAGAAGGTAAACAAAGCACAGGACGCCTGCCAAGCTTGGGAGCCATAGTCATGTAATCGTTTATTATTATTAAAGTCAGTAACCAGGAATGACTTTACATCAACCTTACTACCAAGACTATCTCAGCTATACACAGACACCACATGCTCTCCCACACTTCCTCCTCCACACTTCCTGCCATGTATGGCCGAACTATGTCCCTCATGGAACATCACCAAACACAGCTGCATAGCTCGAAGAAAATAGACTTGAAAAAACGATAAAGGCGAATGCTGCCGCTCCCAACACCACCTGGACTCTGCTCTCTCCTACCCTCCTGAGGCTTCCGGCTGTGTGCATAGCTCGAAGAACAATAATGGACTGTCAAAAACCACAAAAACCACAAAATGGCTCTAAACACTCACGCCGAGGGGGAGCTTCCCCTCACTCTCCCTCACCCTCCCTAACCCCTCCCTCCCCTACCCCATCAACATATGTTGGGACCCCTCTCACCTACACACACACACACACACAGCCTCTACATATCAATACATAGTCATTTTTTAATCAAAACTTATCTATACACAGGATTAAGTCTACGGAAAACATACATATTCATTTACTCTTCCACTCATATCCACATACCTCATACTCTAGCACATACCACATAGCCCACATACTCTCATACCCCCAAACAACATGACCCCCAATCTTCCCAGACCGCATACACAAACACCGGATGCTTACACGCGTCCGACACGCCACAACTTCCGGGAAAATTCCCCCCAAACTCTTTGCAACTAGACACCTGCGCACCACCTGGCCAGCTGGCTCTAACGGGGCCACCTGGTCAGATGGTGCGCACGGTTTTAGTCGTATATTTCACTACTGACGTCAATGTTGGGAGTGTAATAGTCATGATGACTATGTAGGGAGTGTAATAGTCATGATGACTATGTTGGGAGTGTAATAGTCATGATGACTATGTTGGGAGTGTAATGGTCATGATGACTATGTTGGGAGTGTATAAGTCGTAATGGCTATGTTGGGAGTGTAATAGTCATGATGACTATGTTGGGAGTGTAAAAGTCATGATGACTATGTTGGGAGTGTAATGGTCATGATGACTATGTTGGGAGTGTAATGGTCATGATGACTATGTTGGGAGTGTAATAGTCATGATGACTATGTTGGGAGTGTATAAGTCGTAATGGCTATGTTGGGAGTGTAATAGTCATGATGACTATGTTGGGAGTGTAATAGTCATGATGACTATGTAGGAAGTGTAATAGTCATGATGACTATGTTGGGAGTGTAATAGGCATCATGACTATGTTGGGAGTGTAATAGGCATCATGACTATGTTTGGAGTGTAATAGGCATGATGACTGTGTTGGGAAGAGTAATAGTCATGATGACTATGTCAGAAGTGTGGGAAATTTTTACCCACTATATCTAATAATCATTTAAGAAATGTATTATTTCTATATCATATCTATATCAAATCAAAATCGTATCAAAAAATCATATCAGAATCACAATAGATTCATTATACAGCTTGATCCTAGATGATAATGCTACTATGATCACGTACGCCATAGGGCCTAAAGATGCCTACGTGTCTTTGTGCATGATCTCTCATGGATCCAGAAGCTTCTAGAAGGATTTATTAATTAAAGCATTATTGGAACATCGATTTAATATCCGGCAAGGTATAAAATCGAATCTTTAATAAGAATCAGTGGTACTATCAAGTACTACTTTTAATCTTTGTATCCTATATCTAAATATATTATATGCACATCTTATCTCAATCATAAGTCTAGACTGTAAAAATAATCAATCAATATTCATTTAAAGCTACCCCCTCTCCCTTCAGAGGGGGGGGGGCATCTCGGGAGTAGCGCCCAGCAGAGCCCCACGGGACCACGCATTGTTAACAACTGTGAACACTTGTGATGGATCCTTAACGAACATTACCAGCTCATGGACACCTTATCTAATATCATTATCACCAGTGAAGACTCTCTAGAACTGGGGGAGTACCTGGACAATATCTACAAGGAAAATCCTAGAACATTTATATAAAATAAGAGTGTATATTGGAGCTCACAGTGACATGGTTTCCACCATCTTCATTCCTAATCTTCATCAACTATCATTCTTCTGCAACTGCAGGGACAAACACGTAGCAACGCTACCAGATCATCATACAGTTAAGCTGTGATATAAAATATTTTGCCTAAACTTGTGACAAGAGTGAGATAATCAGTCTGGCAAACTGTCAGACAAGGCACCCGGCTGGCAGAGAAGTATATTGAAGGTTATGTTGGTATATAGTTGGCCAATTGTATGCTTGTATGACTTTAATATACCCTATAAGTCTGTCTGTCAGTTATAAAGCAAGGCAACGCCTTATATCTCAGTAAGTTTATTAATGTTGTTCAACAGCTGTGAATCTTATCCAAGCACTAGTCTTCATGAGTGTCCATTGTGTCAGAAAAGATTCAGCCACAATAAGTAAACAAGACCTCGTAAGTGTCCATGGTGTTGGAAGAGATTCAGTCAGGCTGAGTGTACCTAATCTTATAAATTGAGTATACTGTAAATACATTACATATATACTTGAATATATAAAAAATAAGTTAACCATTGCCTGCTTAGTTATTTTTTAAGTAATCATATAAGTTCATTTAATTGAATATAATTTTAGTACTTAGTAACAGTACTTAGACCATATTTAGGGTCATTTATCATACTTCTACAATTTACTATTTAAATTGTTTATAGTATAAGTTTATTGGCTGTTAATAGCTATGGTGCTAGGCTAGACTGTGTATGTTTAAATCTCTGATTTAAACAGAACCAGTGCTCAGTCATTAAACTGAATTTATTAAATCTTATCCTTGTATAAAATAGAAGCTGATGTGAGATACCTGTTGGCAGGTGGACTGTGGATCTTCAATCAACTAAATCATTCACCCACCTGCCCCTTACAGCCCACAATCTGTCATTAGGAAAAGAGGAGCTAGGATTTACAACCCTAGCTAGAGATTTTAGTTGAATTAATTTGCAGACAGTAATTTTTTGAATTTAGTTACGTACAAGTCTCTGGTATTCTCCTCTCTTATCAATCACAGCAGGTTATTCCCACATTTATGGTCCTTCGAACCTAGATAATTTTGGTCCTTTGTTTACTAAATATTATTCCAGCAAATAAATAAGAAACTTCTTGATTTTGCATTGGAATAATTTTTACATATTCTAGCCTAACAGCCAATAATATTTATCATAGCTATATATCTAAGTAAACAAATTGTTTGCAGTGGCTTAAGCCACTATATCCATTAACTGTTAATGGATATAGTGGCATACTAATCATAGCATACTAATATTGTTCTGTGTTAAGAAATCACAGTACTTAATCTATCAGTGTCAAAGACAACTGCATCTTAATCATATATACCATTATTTACCCCACTTGTGGTAACATTACATACATATTTAAGTGTATTATCTAGCATTATCTCTAATCAACTGATTTTCAGAGCTGCTCATTACATAATATTCTTTAAAAAAGAGTTTTTATCACTGTAAGAGCATTTCATTACAAATTAACCATAATCAACTATATCAAACCCTCTTACAGGTAAAACCAGTAGGCATTCTACTGTATTTATCAAACAACTATTAGGGTAACAGATCTTGAAATAACTTTGCAAAAATAGTGCCATTTACTATTTTTAAAAAAATATTACAGGATTTACCAACTTGGCGTGTTCGTGCATTCGGATCACAAACCAAATTATTACAGTACTTTTGATAATTTAGCACCTGCTACAACCAGATTCCAGGGAGGAAATGAAGGACGATCTTTGGAATCATTACCTAAGTAGACAGGAAAGCTCATTTATCAAAATACATTAACATCATACATATTTATCAGAAAAGAGAAAATATCTCAGAATCTCTGAAACTCTGAAAAGGTCAAAATGGCTGACAGTGTTCCAACAGCAGCTGAAACAGGAAATAGGAGGACACTTATTGGTCTACAAAATCACCTAACTCAACTGATTGACAAATGTCAAAAGTTGGCTAGGCAACCATCTCCTGATTTAATAATTCTGAATACCAGAGTAAAAGCAGCTGTTGATAAGTATGAACAAATCAAACGCCATGCAGAGATTTATCTAACAGAAATGGCTACTGCAGATTTAACCCGAAGGGAACTTCAGGAAATCATTGCTGAAATGACAATGTATGAAGATAAAATCCAAGATCAACTTGATCCTTTAATCAAATATCTCAAGCAGGAACCCAATCCAATGTGAGCTCATCCACTCAACAGAGCAATGCAACTATAACACATATAGCAGCAGAGCTCCCAAAGGTACATTTACCATATTTTGAGGGCAAGGATGAAGATGATTGGGATACCTTCTGGAGAGCTTTTGATTCTATAATCAACTGTAAAGCTTCTCTGAAAAAGGCGACAAAGTTTCAATATTTGCAAGGACAGTTATGGGTAGAGGCAAGGCAGGTCATTGCTAATTTGTCATTAACAGATGATGATTACGACCATGCCCTACAGTTGTTACAAGATAACTACAGTGATAAGGAGACTGCAATTGCCCGTCTCTCATACAAATTATTGGATTTACCCTCTCCAAATAAAAGTTATGAATCACTAAAATCATTTCGATTGTCTATAGAATCAATCATCAAAGCCCTCAGTACAAAAGTACCTGTAGGAAATGCAGAGTGGCTTACAAAGTTAATCATTCAAAGGAAACTTCCTAATGAGGTCATAGACAGCCTATGAACCCATTATACCACCAACATCTTATCACAGAGCCAAATCTTTGATGGACTTCGAGCTTATGTACAAAGATTACGAAGCCGAGGAAAACTTAGATCACAAGAAAAAATCACCAAAGGTGAATCCACGGACAAAAACAAAAATGTCCAAACTGGCAGTCAAAAATCAAAGCAACAAAACTCCTCTTCTGCAAAGTGGAAACAGAGTAATGTTGGCTCATATGCAATATCCCCCACAGTTAACAGAACTGTAGGAAATCAAGCTAGCAAGACAGATAAGACAAAAGGAGCTGCAAGTGCCCTAAAATGTTTATTCTGTCAAGAAGCACATACCATTTATCAATGCACAGTTTATGAAGACCGTGCCAGTCGAATCAATCGACTGAAATCTCTGAACAGATGCATCCGTTGTCTACGGAAGCACGATACAAGTGAATGCAACACTCAATTGCAGAACTGCCAATATTGTCATAAAAGTGTACATCACACAGCACTCTGTGGTGATATCAACACTCAATCCAGATCACAGACATCCAATAATCAACCTGCATCTCAGGCAAAGCCAAAAGATGATACCACAACAGCCGTACAATTCTGTACAGTAATGAGTAATGTCAATGCCTTAGATACAGAAATTGTTACAACAGTCATATTGCCTACTGCACAGCTAGAACTATGCAATCAAGGAATTTGTATTCAAACAAGAGGCTTTTTTGATCAAGGTTCACAGAAAACCTTTATCAGTAAAAAGATGGCAGAAGATTTACAACTTAAATCTTCAAAGCAAATATCTACATCCATATCAGGGTTTTTTACCAGTTCAGGTCATAGAACCTTTCCGGTAGTACAACTCATTGTCTGTCTAGGTACATCCCAAAGGACAGTCGAAGCCATAGTAGTTGATAAAATTCCTACTGAAATGGAAGTGACTGGTCTGGCAGCAACAATTAAATTCCTAAAAGAAAAAGGAATCCAATTAGCAAATCCTCTACTCAATTCTGACTACATAGGGGATATCGGAATCCTGATTGGAGCTGACTACTATCATTGATTCATTCTGGGATCAGAAGAATCTATGGGTATGAATTTACTCAAATCAGCAGGAGGCAAATTGATGACAGGACCTATACTAGATCTTGAACCTTCAACTCCTGAAAAATCACATCATATAGAAACTGTAATTGTAGCGTGGCTAGGCAAATAAGTCACCACTTAAAATCCCCCACATGATTGATGATGGATTGGAATCTGTACATCAATTGTGGGAACTTGATGCCACAGGAATAATTCCTGAACAACCAAGTCCTGATGATGTCTGTGCATACAATCAGTACTTACAAACTGTACAGTACCATGATGGACAATACTGGGTAAGGCTACCATGGAAAATCAACCATAAAACCTTACCTACCAATTATCACATGGCTTACAGTCAATTTAAATCTCAATTAGCAAAGCTAAGAAAAAGGCCTGAGCATTTAAAACTCTATTATGAGATTATTGCTCAACAATTAAAGAATAAATTCATCGAAGTCGTGAAACACGACAATAAGTAAACAGGCCATTTCTGGGGGAGCCCCGTCGGCTCCCCGGAGCTATCCCAGGCTGATATGCTAATTTCAGACTTTGGCATCAGTCATGTGTATGGAGTTCTTAGGCCTACCGGAGACCACGGCCAGAACCGGGCCCCCTCAGAGAGGCACGGGGAGCAATGGCCTATAGAAGCCCCCGTGTGGTTGGAAGCATTCTATGTCTGCCATCGACCGGGACAGGCACCCAGAAAGGTAAGCGCCCCAAAACAAACCCCTATTCTGGTTAAAATTGCTACCAAAATCCGAACTAGTGGATAGAACTCCCAAACAGNAAGCTTCTAGAAGGATTTATTAATTAAAGCATTATTGGAACATCGATTTAATATCCGCAAGGTATAAAATCGAATCTTTAATAAGAATCAGTGGTACTATCAAGTACTACTTTTAATCTTTGTATCCTATATCTAAATATATTATATGCACATCTTATCTCAATCATAAGTCTAGACTGTAAAAATAATCAATCAATATTCATTTAAAGCTACCCCCTCTCCCTTCAGAGGGGGGGGGCATCTCGGGAGTAGCGCCCAGCAGAGCCCCACGGGACCACGCATTGTTAACAACTGTGAACACTTGTGATGGATCCTTAACGAACATTACCAGCTCATGGACACCTTATCTAATATCATTATCACCAGTGAAGACTCTCTAGAACTGGGGGAGTACCTGGACAATATCTACAAGGAAAATCCTAGAACATTTATATAAAATAAGAGTGTATATTGGAGCTCACAGTGACATGGTTTCCACCATCTTCATTCCTAATCTTCATCAACTATCATTCTTCTGCAACTGCAGGGACAAACACGTAGCAACGCTACCAGATCATCATACAGTTAAGCTGTGATATAAAATATTTTGCCTAAACTTGTGACAAGAGTGAGATAATCAGTCTGGCAAACTGTCAGACAAGGCACCCGGCTGGCAGAGAAGTATATTGAAGGTTATGTTGGTATATAGTTGGCCAATTGTATGCTTGTATGACTTTAATATACCCTATAAGTCTGTCTGTCAGTTATAAAGCAAGGCAACGCCTTATATCTCAGTAAGTTTATTAATGTTGTTCAACAGCTGTGAATCTTATCCAAGCACTAGTCTTCATGAGTGTCCATTGTGTCAGAAAAGATTCAGCCACAATAAGTAAACAAGACCTCGTAAGTGTCCATGGTGTTGGAAGAGATTCAGTCAGGCTGAGTGTACCTAATCTTATAAATTGAGTATACTGTAAATACATTACATATATACTTGAATATATAAAAATAAGTTAACCATTGCCTGCTTAGTTATTTTTTAAGTAATCATATAAGTTCATTTAATTGAATATAATTTTAGTACTTAGTAACAGTACTTAGACCATATTTAGGGTCATTTATCATACTTCTACAATTTACTATTTAAATTGTTTATAGTATAAGTTTATTGGCTGTTAATAGCTATGGTGCTAGGCTAGACTGTGTATGTTTAAATCTCTGATTTAAACAGAACCAGTGCTCAGTCATTAAACTGAATTTATTAAATCTTATCCTTGTATAAAATAGAAGCTGATGTGAGATACCTGTTGGCAGGTGGACTGTGGATCTTCAATCAACTAAATCATTCACCCACCTGCCCCTTACAGCCCACAATCTGTCATTAGGAAAAGAGGAGCTAGGATTTACAACCCTAGCTAGAGATTTTAGTTGAATTAATTTGCAGACAGTAATTTTTTGAATTTAGTTACGTACAAGTCTCTGGTATTCTCCTCTCTTATCAATCACAGCAGGTTATTCCCACATTTATGGTCCTTCGAACCTAGATAATTTTGGTCCTTTGTTTACTAAATATTATTCCAGCAAATAAATAAGAAACTTCTTGATTTTGCATTGGAATAATTTTTACATATTCTAGCCTAACAGCCAATAATATTTATCATAGCTATATATCTAAGTAAACAAATTGTTTGCAGTGGCTTAAGCCACTATATCCATTAACTGTTAATGGATATAGTGGCATACTAATCATAGCATACTAATATTGTTCTGTGTTAAGAAATCACAGTACTTAATCTATCAGTGTCAAAGACAACTGCATCTTAATCATATATACCATTATTTACCCCACTTGTGGTAACATTACATACATATTTAAGTGTATTATCTAGCATTATCTCTAATCAACTGATTTTCAGAGCTGCTCATTACATAATATTCTTTAAAAAAGAGTTTTTATCACTGTAAGAGCATTTCATTACAAATTAACCATAATCAACTATATCAAACCCTCTTACAGGTAAAACCAGTAGGCATTCTACTGTATTTATCAAACAACTATTAGGGTAACAGATCTTGAAATAACTTTGCAAAAATAGTGCCATTTACTATTTTTAAAAAAATATTACAGGATTTACCAACTTGGCGTGTTCGTGCATTCGGATCACAAACCAAATTATTACAGTACTTTTGATAATTTAGCACCTGCTACAACCAGATTCCAGGGAGGAAATGAAGGACGATCTTTGGAATCATTACCTAAGTAGACAGGAAAGCTCATTTATCAAAATACATTAACATCATACATATTTATCAGAAAAGAGAAAATATCTCAGAATCTCTGAAACTCTGAAAAGGTCAAAATGGCTGACAGTGTTCCAACAGCAGCTGAAACAGGAAATAGGAGGACACTTATTGGTCTACAAAATCACCTAACTCAACTGATTGACAAATGTCAAAAGTTGGCTAGGCAACCATCTCCTGATTTAATAATTCTGAATACCAGAGTAAAAGCAGCTGTTGATAAGTATGAACAAATCAAACGCCATGCAGAGATTTATCTAACAGAAATGGCTACTGCAGATTTAACCCGAAGGGAACTTCAGGAAATCATTGCTGAAATGACAATGTATGAAGATAAAATCCAAGATCAACTTGATCCTTTAATCAAATATCTCAAGCAGGAACCCAATCCAATGTGAGCTCATCCACTCAACAGAGCAATGCAACTATAACACATATAGCAGCAGAGCTCCCAAAGGTACATTTACCATATTTTGAGGGCAAGGATGAAGATGATTGGGATACCTTCTGGAGAGCTTTTGATTCTATAATCAACTGTAAAGCTTCTCTGAAAAAGGCGACAAAGTTTCAATATTTGCAAGGACAGTTATGGGTAGAGGCAAGGCAGGTCATTGCTAATTTGTCATTAACAGATGATGATTACGACCATGCCCTACAGTTGTTACAAGATAACTACAGTGATAAGGAGACTGCAATTGCCCGTCTCTCATACAAATTATTGGATTTACCCTCTCCAAATAAAAGTTATGAATCACTAAAATCATTTCGATTGTCTATAGAATCAATCATCAAAGCCCTCAGTACAAAAGTACCTGTAGGAAATGCAGAGTGGCTTACAAAGTTAATCATTCAAAGGAAACTTCCTAATGAGGTCATAGACAGCCTATGAACCCATTATACCACCAACATCTTATCACAGAGCCAAATCTTTGATGGACTTCGAGCTTATGTACAAAGATTACGAAGCCGAGGAAAACTTAGATCACAAGAAAAAATCACCAAAGGTGAATCCACGGACAAAAACAAAAATGTCCAAACTGGCAGTCAAAAATCAAAGCAACAAAACTCCTCTTCTGCAAAGTGGAAACAGAGTAATGTTGGCTCATATGCAATATCCCCCACAGTTAACAGAACTGTAGGAAATCAAGCTAGCAAGACAGATAAGACAAAAGGAGCTGCAAGTGCCCTAAAATGTTTATTCTGTCAAGAAGCACATACCATTTATCAATGCACAGTTTATGAAGACCGTGCCAGTCGAATCAATCGACTGAAATCTCTGAACAGATGCATCCGTTGTCTACGGAAGCACGATACAAGTGAATGCAACACTCAATTGCAGAACTGCCAATATTGTCATAAAAGTGTACATCACACAGCACTCTGTGGTGATATCAACACTCAATCCAGATCACAGACATCCAATAATCAACCTGCATCTCAGGCAAAGCCAAAAGATGATACCACAACAGCCGTACAATTCTGTACAGTAATGAGTAATGTCAATGCCTTAGATACAGAAATTGTTACAACAGTCATATTGCCTACTGCACAGCTAGAACTATGCAATCAAGGAATTTGTATTCAAACAAGAGGCTTTTTTGATCAAGGTTCACAGAAAACCTTTATCAGTAAAAAGATGGCAGAAGATTTACAACTTAAATCTTCAAAGCAAATATCTACATCCATATCAGGGTTTTTTACCAGTTCAGGTCATAGAACCTTTCCGGTAGTACAACTCATTGTCTGTCTAGGTACATCCCAAAGGACAGTCGAAGCCATAGTAGTTGATAAAATTCCTACTGAAATGGAAGTGACTGGTCTGGCAGCAACAATTAAATTCCTAAAAGAAAAAGGAATCCAATTAGCAAATCCTCTACTCAATTCTGACTACATAGGGGATATCGGAATCCTGATTGGAGCTGACTACTATCATTGATTCATTCTGGGATCAGAAGAATCTATGGGTATGAATTTACTCAAATCAGCAGGAGGCAAATTGATGACAGGACCTATACTAGATCTTGAACCTTCAACTCCTGAAAAATCACATCATATAGAAACTGTAATTGTAGCGTGGCTAGGCAAATAAGTCACCACTTAAAATCCCCCACATGATTGATGATGGATTGGAATCTGTACATCAATTGTGGGAACTTGATGCCACAGGAATAATTCCTGAACAACCAAGTCCTGATGATGTCTGTGCATACAATCAGTACTTACAAACTGTACAGTACCATGATGGACAATACTGGGTAAGGCTACCATGGAAAATCAACCATAAAACCTTACCTACCAATTATCACATGGCTTACAGTCAATTTAAATCTCAATTAGCAAAGCTAAGAAAAAGGCCTGAGCATTTAAAACTCTATTATGAGATTATTGCTCAACAATTAAAGAATAAATTCATCGAAGTCGTGAAACACGACAATAAGTAAACAGGCCATTTTTTACCACACATGGCTGTAATGAGAGAATAAAAAACAACTCCTTTACGGATAGTTTTTAACTGTAGCTCTAAATCTGGACCCCAAGGAACCAGTCTAAATGATTGTTTGCCAACAGGTCCAAGTCTAACTCAGAAATTGTATGACATACTGTTGAGGTTTAGACTTAACAAATATGCGTATTCAGCAGATATTAGTAAGGCCTTTCTAAGAGTCGGCTTGCAGGAAGAAGATAGAGGCTTCACTAAGTTTCTATGGGTAGAGAACCCAGAAGATATCAATAGTCCTATAGTGACTTTCAGATTCTCCTCAGTTCTTTTTGGCGCGACTTCAAGTCCATTTCTGTTGCAAGCAACTCTAGATACTCATCTGAAGAAATCATCAAGTCCCTATAAGGCTGAAATCAGTCAGAATCTATATGTAGATAATTTTCAAGGGACAGTTAACAGTACTACTGAACTGTTACAATTATATCAAGAGGCCAACAAGGAGCTACAAGGTGCTAACATGCCACTACAATCTTGGGCCTCTAATAATGCATCACTGAATAATCAAATAGCAAGAGATTACCCTGAATATCACGTACCAGAATCACAAAAGGTGTTAGGTATGGAGTGGGATCTAATCTCGGACACAATTTCAATCAAATCTGTACCAGTAAATTACTGCATTGCCACAAAAAGGGATTTGCTTTCACAAGTTAGCAAAGTATTCGACCCACTTGGTCTACTAAATCCTTTAACTATCAAGTGGCGTTTATTGGTGCAAGAAGCTTGGAAGACTAAAGTTGGTTGGGATGATCCACTACCACTCCAGTTACAAAGAGCTTGGATGGAAGTAGCTCAAGAACAAACTTTAGTCGAAAAGATAATCTTTCCAAGACACATAGTCGAGGAAAATGATGAAGTATCACTACATGTATTCGCAGACTCGTCAGCCAAAGCTTTTGGAGCTTGTGCTTACTTAGTGGCTTCTAATTAATCATATCTCATCACCTCTAAGGCCAGAGTCGCTCCATTAAAAAAAGAGGACTTTGCCTCAGATGGAACTAACAGCACTGCTAATTGGCACATCCTTAGCTGTGCATATCAAACAAGTCTTGTCTACCATGAACATCAAAGATGTCATTATATGGTCTGACAATGAAGCTGTTTTACAATGGGTACGAAACGACAACTGTCCGACTCCCTATGTAAAAAATCACGTCTCGGAAATTAAAGAAATTTCCGCAGGCTTTCAATTGTTGCATGTACCAACAAAAGAAAATCCAGCTTATCTTTTATCAAGAGGTATGACGTTTAAACAGTTTGCAAAGGCAGATATTTGGTTTCATGGACCTCGACGGTTAGTGAATGGTAGTTGGCCTGAACAAAAGCTACACATCATCACGACACAAACCATAACTACCACCAGACAGCAAGCTCAAATATCAGTCTTGGATTGTACTCGTTACTCCTCGCACATCAAATTAATCAATGTAACACAGAACGTGTTTCAATATCTCAGGAAAAGAGGTATAAAATACACTTTTCCAGATGCACTTATCTATCGGGTAAGACAAGCCCAGAGAGAAACTTCTGGGAATAACTATGAAAAACTTCCGCATAAGTTAAAACACAATCTCGGTTTGTGGATAGACCAAGAAAATCACAACATTCTGCGTTGTGGAGGGAGACTTAAACACGCAGATGTCAATCTAGATACCGTGCATCCATGGCTTTTACCAAAAAATCATTGGATCACAAAGTTGATTGTGTTACATGCACATCAAATCATCAAACATGGAGGAGTGTTAGACACACTCACACAAATCAGACAGCAGTACTGGATTCCTCAGGGAAGACAGTCAGTCAAATCAATCTTGAAAAATTGCATGATATGCCGAAGCTGGAGAAGCATGTCTACGGGAAATCTGTTCCCATCCTGCAGTTACTTCCACACTGGAACAGCGTCATTGCAGATGGAAATTTATCCCTCTGAGAGCCCCATGGCATGGAGGATTTTATGAACGGTTAATAGGAACTGTCAAAAGATCCTTGAGAAAATCTCAACACTGTCAAAAAATAAATCTTCAAGAACTCCAGACAGTTTTCACGGAAATAGAATCAAGGGTGAATAACCGGCCGTTGACTTACTTGTCTGATGATCCTACTCAACATGAGCCATTAAGTCCTGCACACCTAATGTATGGAAGACTTCTGACTCCAGTACCATCTCTAGTGGATGATGAGATCAGAGATCCCTCATATGTGGGTCAGAGCGAGTTGGTTCAGGGGTATAAGCATCTGTCCAGCATAATCCAAAAATGGAATGATGTTTGGACAAAAGAATACCTTACATCTCTACGAGAACATCACTATGGGGCCAATGTCCCACATAAATATCTAATCTCCAACCTGGCGATACTATCTTGGTAGACAGTGATGGCCCTAGGGCTGTCTGGCCATTAGGTAAAGTTGTCTCAGTCCATCCAGATAGCCAGGGGATTCTGAAAATAGTCAACATCCTGTCTAAAGTAACAACTTCCCTAAAGACATTGGACAAACTCATCCACATGAAATCAGTGAGCCAGCTGCAGTTAGATCCTGAGAGACCTCAAGACACTAACTCCACTTGACCCACAGACTCCTAACAGACACAATCGTCCACAAAGGACAGCCGCACAAAAGTGCAAGCAAAATTTGCACTTGTATTATCAATCCGATGGAGAGTAAATAAATACATAGGGTTACTACTGTCCTTAGTATAGGACTGTGCCAGTTCTCTCCCTCTGGAAGATGTGGGAAATTTTTACCCACTATATCTAATAATCATCTAAGAAATGTATTATTTCTATATCATATCTATATCAAATCAAAATTGTATCAAAAAATCATATCAGAATCACAATAGATTCATTATACAGCTTGATCCTAGATGATAATGCTACTATGATCACGTACGCCATAGGGCCTAAAGATGTCTACGTGACTTTGTGCATGATCTCTCATGGATCCAGAAGCTTCTAGAAGGATTTGTTAATTAAAACATTATTGGAACATTGATTCAATATCCGGTAGGGATAAAATCAAATCTTTAATAAGAATCAGTGGTACTATCAAGTACTACTTTTAATCTTTATATCCTATATCTAATTATATTATATTCACATCTTATCTCAATCATAAGTCTAGACTGTAAAAATAATCAATCAATATTCATTGAAAGTTACCCCCTCTCAAGGGAGAGGGGGGGGGGCATCTTGGGAGAAGCGCCCAGCAGAGCCCCACGGGACCACGCGTTGTTGACAACTGTGTACACGTGTGACGGATCCTTAACGAACATTACCAGCTCAAGGACACCTTATCTAATATCATTACCACCAGTGAACACTCTCTAGAACTGGGGGAGTACCCGGACAATATCTACAAGGAAAATCCTAGAACATTTATATAAAATAAGAGTGTATAGTGGAGCTCACAGTGACATTGTTTCCACCACCTACATTCCTAATCTTCATCAACTATCATTCTTCTGCAACTGCAGGGACAATCAGGTAGCAACGCTACCAGATCATCATACAGCAAAGCTGTGATATAAAATATCGTGCCTAAACTCATGACAAGAGAGAGATAATCAGTCTGGCAAACTGTCAGACAAGGCACCCGGCTGGCAGAGAAGTATATTGAAGGTTATGTTGGTATATAGTTGGCCAATTGTATGCTTGTATGACTTTAATATACCCTATAAGTCTGTCTGCCGGTTATAAAGCGAGGCAACGCCTCATATCTCAGTAAGTTTATTAATATTGTTCAACAGCTGTGAATCTTATCCAAGCACTAGACTTCATGAGTGTCCATTGTGTCAGAAAAGATTCAGCCGCAGTAAGTAAACAAGACTTCATAAGTGTCCATGGTGTTGGAAGAGATTCAGTCAGGCTGAGTGTACCTAATCTTATAAATTGAGTATACTGTAAATACATTACATATATACTTGAATATATAAATTAACTTAACCATTGCTTGCTTAGTTATTTTTTAAGTAATCATATAAGTTCATTTAATTGAATAAAATTTTAGTACTTAGTAACAGTACTTAGACCATATTTAGGGTCATTTATCATACTTCTACAATTTACTATTTAAATTGTTTATAGTATAAGTGTATTGGCTGTTAATAGCTATGGTGCTAGGCTAGACTGTGTATGTTTAAATCTCTGATTTAAACAGAGCCAGTGTTTAGTCATTAAACTGAATTTATTAAATCTTATCCTTGTATAAAATACAAGCTGATGTGAGATACCTGTTGGCAGGTGGACTGTGGATCTTCAATCAACCTATCAACTAATTCATTCACCCACCTGCCCCTTACAGCCCACAATCTGTCATTAGGAAAAGAGGAGTTAGGATTTACAACCGTAGCTAGAGATTTTAGTTGAATTAATTTGCAGACAGTAATTTTTTAATTTAGTTCAGTACAAGTCTCTGGTAGTCTCCTCTCTTATCAATCCCAGCAGGTTTTTCCCACAGGAAGTGTAATAGTCATGATGACTATGTTGGGAGTGTAACAGTCCTCATGACTATGTTGGGAGTGTAATAGTCATGATGACTATGCTGGGAGTGTAATAGTCATGATAACTATGTTGGGAGTGTAACAGTCCTCATGACTATGTTGGGAGTGTAATAGTCATGATGACTATGTTGGGAGTGTAATAGTCATGATGACTATGTTGGGAGTGTAATAGTCATGATGACTATGTTGGGAGTGTAATAGTCATGACGACTATGTTGGGAGTGTAATAGTCATGATGACTATGTTGGGAGTGTAATAGTCATGATGACTATGTTGGGAGTGTAATAGTCATGATGACTATGTTGGGAGTGTAATAGTCATGATGACTATGTTGGGAGTGTAATAGTCATGATGACTATGTTGGGAGTGTAATAGTCATGACGACTATGTTGGGAGTGTAATAGTCATGATGACTATGTTGGGAGTGTAATAGTCATGACGACTATGTTGGGAGTGTAATAGTCATGATGACTATGTTGGGAGTGTAATAGTCATGATGACTATGTTGGGAGTGTAATAGTCATGATGACTATGTTGGGAGTGTAATAGTCATGATGAATATGTTGGGAGTGTAATAGTCATGATGACTATGTTGGGAGTGTAATAGTCATGATGACTATGTTGGGAGTGTAATAGTCATGATGACGATGTTGGGAGTGTAATAGTCATGACGACTATGTTGGGAGTGTAATAGTCATGATGACTATGTTGGGAGTGTAATAGTCATGATGACGATGTTGGGAGTGTAATAGTCATGATGACTATGTTGGGGATGTAATAGTCATGATGACTATGTTGGGAGTGTAATGGTCATGATGACTATGTTGGGAGTGTAATAGTTATGATGACTATGTTGGGAGTGTAATAGTCATGATGACTATGTTGGGAGTGTAATGGTCATGATGACTATGTTGGGAGTGTAATAGTCATGATGACTATGTTGGGAGTGTAATAGTCATGATGACTATGCTGAGAGTGTTATAGTCATAATGATTATGATGAGCGTGTGATTGTCATGATGACGATGGTGGAATTGCACTAGTCATGATGACTATGTTGGGAATATAATATTCATGATGACTATGTTGGGAATATAATATTCATGATGACTATGCCCGATGGGTAATAGTCATCATGAATATTACCCATGACTATGCCCGATGGGTAATAGTCATCATGAAGCATTTATAATGCTGGAAATGTTGTGGTAAAACTCCAGGCAGTATATCCCTTTTTAATTGACTTTAATAAAATAAAGTTTATCTTATTTATATTCTTAGTAAGAATTAATTGAGTGGACTGTATGTACTTGTTAAAACTGCCTGAAATTAAGTCACTTACCTGGGGGGACAATTTGTAGCTTAAACCACTAAGATGGTTCCTTCTTAAACTACCAATTGTTTACCTAAGTTTAATTTTATATCATACCACATATGGTGGTCTAATGTACTATTATTTCAATAATTATTACTAGTTATGAACACTACTTCTACAATAACTAGAGTGGGCTTAGCTGAGCCTGTAGTATGGGCCTGCTAAGGCTGTGTAGTTTTAGCATCAAATGGGTGTGGCCCTGTGCCTGTGGGTGCCACGTAATGGCGGCTGTGGGAGGCTACAAGCGTTGGCAAACAGCTAGGTTAATTATGCGTATGGTCCAATTGTCTGCACAGCATCTTGCTACTTCAACTCACAATTTACCTGTTTGGTATGCAAGGAGTTAATAACAGGTCCCTAAACATATCAATTACAGGTATAACATGAAATGTGAGGGCTGTAAAAATGGGCTACACGTACTTCTTGTTGTTTTTTCTTCTATATTATAACTGCCTACCCTATTGATATTAAACAGTGCACTACTGTAATATACAAATACTTGGTAAGACGGATACGTTCGTTGCTGTGGCTTGTTGAGAGGCTGTGTTGCTGGTTGTTGACACGTAAATTGGGTGTCTAGGTGTTTCAGCTTTGGGAGCAACCTCCAGCGTGTTTGTTATTGTTGTGTGAGAGCAGCGTCAGTAAGTGACTCTGGATTTGTGTACTGTTCCAATATTTTGTTGGTTCTACCTCTAAAGTAATTCTACATTAACAAGGGAATCAAGCTATATTTTGGTGTTAGTAATTATATTCAGTCTTGTTGAGTACTTTTTTGTTCAACTTAGACATTAAACTGCTATAGAAACATTATTATAATTTGGAAATATACGGCGACGTCATGGAGTCTCCCATTCTCTAATTTTAAGAGGATACTGACTAAGGGAGACTATGTTATTATCTGTGTGTCGGATTCCCGACATAATTCCGGGGGGGGGGGGGGAAGAACACGGGTCTAAGTCCCGGTAAGGACTGCGATCACTTTATTCTTCTCCTTCAGAATTATAGTGCTGCTTTAATTTGAGTTTACATTGTTGTGCTGCAGTCCTTTGGGGACGTATGTCCCGTACTGGCGTATCGGGTGCTGGAAGTCGTTGAACTACTTCTTTCCTTGCCAGTTCTAAAGGAACTAATTTCTCTAAAGTTTTGAGAGTAGTGTTGCCTCGGCATTTTACTTTCACTATTCTCAAGATGCCCTGGCTGTCTGGATGAACAGAGACTATTTGACCTATAGGCCACTCTGAGCGTGATCCATCACTATCCACCAGAACTATGTCACCAGGGTTCAAGTTAATTCTGTTGTAGGGGTTGTTTGCCCTGTAATGATACTCCCTCAGAGCTGTAAGATATTCTCGAGTCCATACGTCATTCCACCGACTTATCACCCCTGATAGATGTTTGAAACGTTGAACCAAATCACTCTCTTGGACATATGAAGAATCCTCTGGTTCCTCGTCCGTAAGGGACACAAGTGTTTTGAGAGGTCTCCCATACATCAAATGAGCTGGACTTAATGGTTCACGCTGCAAAACATCATCAGAGGGGTAGGTAAGTGGTCGGTTATTAACTCGTGCTTCTGTCTCTATGACTACGGTTTGAAGCTCCTGTAGGTCAATCTTTTGGCGGTGTAGGGTTTTTCGTAGAGAACATTTCACCGTACCAACCATGCGTTCATAGAAGCCTCCGTGCCATGGTGCTCTGGGAGGTATGAATTTCCATTGGCACTGCCGTTGATTTAGGGCCGTGCGTACCTTTGGGTGTGTCCAGATTTTCCTCAAACATGCTTCCCCTGTCACTAAGTTGGACCCATTGTCTGAGATCATTAACTTAGGACAGGATCTACATGAAGCAAACCTGCGAAAAGCCTTTAAGAATGCTTCGGCACTCATATCGGGAGTCACTTCTAGATGGACTGCCCTTGTTGTGGCACAAGTAAAAAGACAGATGTAAGCTTTTACTGGTTTCTTGTCTTTAGTGCCTGTCAGTGTTAGTGCTCCTGTGAAACTACTCCTGTTGTCTCAAAGGGGCGAATATGTACGACTCGTTCCTTCGGAAGTGGAGGAGGGCCAGGATATGGACACATCTGGCGTCGTATCTCCGGCAAATAACACTGGATTTTTTTTTTTTTTTTTAGATATATACGAGTTGTTACATTCTTGTACAGCCACTAGTACGCGTAGCGTTTCGGGCAGTCCCTGGAATACGATCCCCTGCCGCGAAGAATCGTTTTTTCATCCAAGTACACATTTTACTGTTGCGTTAAACAGAGGCTACGTTAGGAATTGCGCCCAGTAAATTCTTCCCGGCCAGGATACGAACCCAGGACATAGCGCTCGTGGAACGCCAGGTGAGTGTCTTACCACTACACCACGGAGACTGCAAATTTGCAGTCTCAAAAANAAAAAGAGGGAAAGCTTACAAAACCATATAAAGTGATTAGTGTAAAAGGAACTATGGTAACAGCGAGTAATAAGATCATAGTATAACACGTAATATGGCTTATTTCAAGTGTTCCAATAGTGGAAAATGATGACGTGCAAAGTCGTGCAAAAGAAAAAGAAAAAATGTTATAACTCGATAAACAATTCATCGAGGGATATTTTTGTATTTAAGGACTCTCGTCCAAAACGACATGTTAAACGCCCTACACGATATGATGATTAATTGTGTTCCTATGTAATGCAAAGTATTTACTTGTTATGCTGAACTAAATTTAATATTGTTTGAATAATGCAGATCTCTCATTCAATATTTTGTAACTTTGTATTACAGTTTCTTTCATGTTTGTTTAACATTGCATATGTATTTTTAACATTGAAATCCTTGTGGTAAAGATTGTTTAAATTCTTTGTGTGTTTAATTAATGTTAAATGTATGCAATATCTCTTGATATGTTAATAACTTACTTTGTGTCAATAACTTTGCTTTGTGCTACAAGCATGGTAGACATCCTGTATTCATTCTTTTTAAAGAAAAGGAGGGATGTCATGTTCACAGAAAATGGTACCATCCGTTTTCTATGTGCGGCGGCTGGACGCCACTAGAAGAAGAAGGTAAACAAAGCACAGGACGCCTGCCAAGCTTGGGAGCCATAGTCATGTAATCGTTTATTATTATTAAAGTCAGTAACCAGGAATGACTTTACATCAACCTTACTACCAAGACTATCTCAGCTATACACAGACACCACATGCTCTCCACACTTCCTCCTCCACACTTCCTGCCATGTATGGCCGAACTATGTCCCTCATGGAACATCACCAAACACAGCTGCATAGCTCGAAGAAAATAGACTTGAAAAAACGATAAAGGCGAATGCTGCCGCTCCCAACACCACCTGGACTCTGCTCTCTCCTACCCTCCTGAGGCTTCCGGCTGTGTGCATAGCTCGAAGAACAATAATGGACTGTCAAAAACCACAAAAACCACAAAATGGCTCTAAACACTCACGCCGAGGGGGAGCTTCCCCTCACTCTCCCTCACCCTCCCTAACCCCTCCCTCCCCTACCCCATCAACATATGTTGGGACCCCTCTCACCTACACACACACACACACACAGCCTCTACATATCAATACATAGTCATTTTTTAATCAAAACTTATCTATACACAGGATTAAGTCTACGGAAAACATACATATTCATTTACTCTTCCACTCATATCCACATACCTCATACTCTAGCACATACCACATAGCCCACATACTCTCATACCCCCAAACAACATGACCCCCAATCTTCCCAGACCGCATACACAAACACCGGATGCTTACACGCGTCCGACACGCCACAACTTCCGGGAAAATTCCCCCCAAACCCTTTGCAACTAGACACCTGCGCACCACCTGGCCAGCTGGCTCTAACGGGGCCACCTGGTCAGATGGTGCGCACGGTTTTAGTCGTATATTTCACTACTGACGTCAATGTTGGGAGTGTAATAGTCATGATGACTATGTAGGGAGTGTAATAGTCATGATGACTATGTTGGGAGTGTAATAGTCATGATGACTATGTTGGGAGTGTAATGGTCATGATGACTATGTTGGGAGTGTATAAGTCGTAATGGCTATGTTGGGAGTGTAATAGTCATGATGACTATGTTGGGAGTGTAAAAGTCATGATGACTATGTTGGGAGTGTAATGGTCATGATGACTATGTTGGGAGTGTAATGGTCATGATGACTATGTTGGGAGTGTAATAGTCATGATGACTATGTTGGGAGTGTATAAGTCGTAATGGCTATGTTGGGAGTGTAATAGTCATGATGACTATGTTGGGAGTGTAATAGTCATGATGACTATGTAGGAAGTGTAATAGTCATGATGACTATGTTGGGAGTGTAATAGGCATCATGACTATGTTGGGAGTGTAATAGGCATCATGACTATGTTTGGAGTGTAATAGGCATGATGACTGTGTTGGGAAGAGTAATAGTCATGATGACTATGTCAGAAGTGTGGGAAATTTTTACCCACTATATCTAATAATCATTTAAGAAATGTATTATTTCTATATCATATCTATATCAAATCAAAATCGTATCAAAAAATCATATCAGAATCACAATAGATTCATTATACAGCTTGATCCTAGATGATAATGCTACTATGATCACGTACGCCATAGGGCCTAAAGATGCCTACGTGTCTTTGTGCATGATCTCTCATGGATCCAGAAGCTTCTAGAAGGATTTATTAATTAAAGCATTATTGGAACATCGATTTAATATCCGGCAAGGTATAAAATCGAATCTTTAATAAGAATCAGTGGTACTATCAAGTACTACTTTTAATCTTTGTATCCTATATCTAAATATATTATATGCACATCTTATCTCAATCATAAGTCTAGACTGTAAAAATAATCAATCAATATTCATTTAAAGCTACCCCCTCTCCCTTCAGAGGGGGGGGGGCATCTCGGGAGTAGCGCCCAGCAGAGCCCCACGGGACCACGCATTGTTAACAACTGTGAACACTTGTGATGGATCCTTAACGAACATTACCAGCTCATGGACACCTTATCTAATATCATTATCACCAGTGAAGACTCTCTAGAACTGGGGGAGTACCTGGACAATATCTACAAGGAAAATCCTAGAACATTTATATAAAATAAGAGTGTATATTGGAGCTCACAGTGACATGGTTTCCACCATCTTCATTCCTAATCTTCATCAACTATCATTCTTCTGCAACTGCAGGGACAAACACGTAGCAACGCTACCAGATCATCATACAGTTAAGCTGTGATATAAAATATTTTGCCTAAACTTGTGACAAGAGTGAGATAATCAGTCTGGCAAACTGTCAGACAAGGCACCCGGCTGGCAGAGAAGTATATTGAAGGTTATGTTGGTATATAGTTGGCCAATTGTATGCTTGTATGACTTTAATATACCCTATAAGTCTGTCTGTCAGTTATAAAGCAAGGCAACGCCTTATATCTCAGTAAGTTTATTAATGTTGTTCAACAGCTGTGAATCTTATCCAAGCACTAGTCTTCATGAGTGTCCATTGTGTCAGAAAAGATTCAGCCACAATAAGTAAACAAGACCTCGTAAGTGTCCATGGTGTTGGAAGAGATTCAGTCAGGCTGAGTGTACCTAATCTTATAAATTGAGTATACTGTAAATACATTACATATATACTTGAATATATAAAAATAAGTTAACCATTGCCTGCTTAGTTATTTTTTAAGTAATCATATAAGTTCATTTAATTGAATATAATTTTAGTACTTAGTAACAGTACTTAGACCATATTTAGGGTCATTTATCATACTTCTACAATTTACTATTTAAATTGTTTATAGTATAAGTTTATTGGCTGTTAATAGCTATGGTGCTAGGCTAGACTGTGTATGTTTAAATCTCTGATTTAAACAGAACCAGTGCTCAGTCATTAAACTGAATTTATTAAATCTTATCCTTGTATAAAATAGAAGCTGATGTGAGATACCTGTTGGCAGGTGGACTGTGGATCTTCAATCAACTAAATCATTCACCCACCTGCCCCTTACAGCCCACAATCTGTCATTAGGAAAAGAGGAGCTAGGATTTACAACCCTAGCTAGAGATTTTAGTTGAATTAATTTGCAGACAGTAATTTTTTGAATTTAGTTACGTACAAGTCTCTGGTATTCTCCTCTCTTATCAATCACAGCAGGTTATTCCCACATTTATGGTCCTTCGAACCTAGATAATTTTGGTCCTTTGTTTACTAAATATTATTCCAGCAAATAAATAAGAAACTTCTTGATTTTGCATTGGAATAATTTTTACATATTCTAGCCTAACAGCCAATAATATTTATCATAGCTATATATCTAAGTAAACAAATTGTTTGCAGTGGCTTAAGCCACTATATCCATTAACTGTTAATGGATATAGTGGCATACTAATCATAGCATACTAATATTGTTCTGTGTTAAGAAATCACAGTACTTAATCTATCAGTGTCAAAGACAACTGCATCTTAATCATATATACCATTATTTACCCCACTTGTGGTAACATTACATACATATTTAAGTGTATTATCTAGCATTATCTCTAATCAACTGATTTTCAGAGCTGCTCATTACATAATATTCTTTAAAAAAGAGTTTTTATCACTGTAAGAGCATTTCATTACAAATTAACCATAATCAACTATATCAAACCCTCTTACAGGTAAAACCAGTAGGCATTCTACTGTATTTATCAAACAACTATTAGGGTAACAGATCTTGAAATAACTTTGCAAAAATAGTGCCATTTACTATTTTTAAAAAAATATTACAGGATTTACCAACTTGGCGTGTTCGTGCATTCGGATCACAAACCAAATTATTACAGTACTTTTGATAATTTAGCACCTGCTACAACCAGATTCCAGGGAGGAAATGAAGGACGATCTTTGGAATCATTACCTAAGTAGACAGGAAAGCTCATTTATCAAAATACATTAACATCATACATATTTATCAGAAAAGAGAAAATATCTCAGAATCTCTGAAACTCTGAAAAGGTCAAAATGGCTGACAGTGTTCCAACAGCAGCTGAAACAGGAAATAGGAGGACACTTATTGGTCTACAAAATCACCTAACTCAACTGATTGACAAATGTCAAAAGTTGGCTAGGCAACCATCTCCTGATTTAATAATTCTGAATACCAGAGTAAAAGCAGCTGTTGATAAGTATGAACAAATCAAACGCCATGCAGAGATTTATCTAACAGAAATGGCTACTGCAGATTTAACCCGAAGGGAACTTCAGGAAATCATTGCTGAAATGACAATGTATGAAGATAAAATCCAAGATCAACTTGATCCTTTAATCAAATATCTCAAGCAGGAACCCAATCCAATGTGAGCTCATCCACTCAACAGAGCAATGCAACTATAACACATACAGCAGAGCTCCCAAAGGTACATTTACCATATTTTGAGGGCAAGGATGAAGATGATTGGGATACCTTCTGGAGAGCTTTTGATTCTATAATCAACTGTAAAGCTTCTCTGAAAAAGGCGACAAAGTTTCAATATTTGCAAGGACAGTTATGGGTAGAGGCAAGGCAGGTCATTGCTAATTTGTCATTAACAGATGATGATTACGACCATGCCCTACAGTTGTTACAAGATAACTACAGTGATAAGGAGACTGCAATTGCCCGTCTCTCATACAAATTATTGGATTTACCCTCTCCAAATAAAAGTTATGAATCACTAAAATCATTTCGATTGTCTATAGAATCAATCATCAAAGCCCTCAGTACAAAAGTACCTGTAGGAAATGCAGAGTGGCTTACAAAGTTAATCATTCAAAGGAAACTTCCTAATGAGGTCATAGACAGCCTATGAACCCATTATACCACCAACATCTTATCACAGAGCCAAATCTTTGATGGACTTCGAGCTTATGTACAAAGATTACGAAGCCGAGGAAAACTTAGATCACAAGAAAAAATCACCAAAGGTGAATCCACGGACAAAAACAAAAATGTCCAAACTGGCAGTCAAAAATCAAAGCAACAAAACTCCTCTTCTGCAAAGTGGAAACAGAGTAATGTTGGCTCATATGCAATATCCCCCACAGTTAACAGAACTGTAGGAAATCAAGCTAGCAAGACAGATAAGACAAAAGGAGCTGCAAGTGCCCTAAAATGTTTATTCTGTCAAGAAGCACATACCATTTATCAATGCACAGTTTATGAAGACCGTGCCAGTCGAATCAATCGACTGAAATCTCTGAACAGATGCATCCGTTGTCTACGGAAGCACGATACAAGTGAATGCAACACTCAATTGCAGAACTGCCAATATTGTCATAAAAGTGTACATCACACAGCACTCTGTGGTGATATCAACACTCAATCCAGATCACAGACATCCAATAATCAACCTGCATCTCAGGCAAAGCCAAAAGATGATACCACAACAGCCGTACAATTCTGTACAGTAATGAGTAATGTCAATGCCTTAGATACAGAAATTGTTACAACAGTCATATTGCCTACTGCACAGCTAGAACTATGCAATCAAGGAATTTGTATTCAAACAAGAGGCTTTTTTGATCAAGGTTCACAGAAAACCTTTATCAGTAAAAAGATGGCAGAAGATTTACAACTTAAATCTTCAAAGCAAATATCTACATCCATATCAGGGTTTTTTACCAGTTCAGGTCATAGAACCTTTCCGGTAGTACAACTCATTGTCTGTCTAGGTACATCCCAAAGGACAGTCGAAGCCATAGTAGTTGATAAAATTCCTACTGAAATGGAAGTGACTGGTCTGGCAGCAACAATTAAATTCCTAAAAGAAAAAGGAATCCAATTAGCAAATCCTCTACTCAATTCTGACTACATAGGGGATATCGGAATCCTGATTGGAGCTGACTACTATCATTGATTCATTCTGGGATCAGAAGAATCTATGGGTATGAATTTACTCAAATCAGCAGGAGGCAAATTGATGACAGGACCTATACTAGATCTTGAACCTTCAACTCCTGAAAAATCACATCATATAGAAACTGTAATTGTAGCGTGGCTAGGCAAATAAGTCACCACTTAAAATCCCCCACATGATTGATGATGGATTGGAATCTGTACATCAATTGTGGGAACTTGATGCCACAGGAATAATTCCTGAACAACCAAGTCCTGATGATGTCTGTGCATACAATCAGTACTTACAAACTGTACAGTACCATGATGGACAATACTGGGTAAGGCTACCATGGAAAATCAACCATAAAACCTTACCTACCAATTATCACATGGCTTACAGTCAATTTAAATCTCAATTAGCAAAGCTAAGAAAAAGGCCTGAGCATTTAAAACTCTATTATGAGATTATTGCTCAACAATTAAAGAATAAATTCATCGAAGTCGTGAAACACGACAATAAGTAAACAGGCCATTTTTTACCACACATGGCTGTAATGAGAGAATAAAAAACAACTCCTTTACGGATAGTTTTTAACTGTAGCTCTAAATCTGGACCCCAAGGAACCAGTCTAAATGATTGTTTGCCAACAGGTCCAAGTCTAACTCAGAAATTGTATGACATACTGTTGAGGTTTAGACTTAACAAATATGCGTATTCAGCAGATATTAGTAAGGCCTTTCTAAGAGTCGGCTTGCAGGAAGAAGATAGAGGCTTCACTAAGTTTCTATGGGTAGAGAACCCAGAAGATATCAATAGTCCTATAGTGACTTTCAGATTCTCCTCAGTTCTTTTTGGCGCGACTTCAAGTCCATTTCTGTTGCAAGCAACTCTAGATACTCATCTGAAGAAATCATCAAGTCCCTATAAGGCTGAAATCAGTCAGAATCTATATGTAGATAATTTTCAAGGGACAGTTAACAGTACTACTGAACTGTTACAATTATATCAAGAGGCCAACAAGGAGCTACAAGGTGCTAACATGCCACTACAATCTTGGGCCTCTAATAATGCATCACTGAATAATCAAATAGCAAGAGATTACCCTGAATATCACGTACCAGAATCACAAAAGGTGTTAGGTATGGAGTGGGATCTAATCTCGGACACAATTTCAATCAAATCTGTACCAGTAAATTACTGCATTGCCACAAAAAGGGATTTGCTTTCACAAGTTAGCAAAGTATTCGACCCACTTGGTCTACTAAATCCTTTAACTATCAAGTGGCGTTTATTGGTGCAAGAAGCTTGGAAGACTAAAGTTGGTTGGGATGATCCACTACCACTCCAGTTACAAAGAGCTTGGATGGAAGTAGCTCAAGAACAAACTTTAGTCGAAAAGATAATCTTTCCAAGACACATAGTCGAGGAAAATGATGAAGTATCACTACATGTATTCGCAGACTCGTCAGCCAAAGCTTTTGGAGCTTGTGCTTACTTAGTGGCTTCTAATTAATCATATCTCATCACCTCTAAGGCCAGAGTCGCTCCATTAAAAAAAGAGGACTTTGCCTCAGATGGAACTAACAGCACTGCTAATTGGCACATCCTTAGCTGTGCATATCAAACAAGTCTTGTCTACCATGAACATCAAAGATGTCATTATATGGTCTGACAATGAAGCTGTTTTACAATGGGTACGAAACGACAACTGTCCGACTCCCTATGTAAAAAATCACGTCTCGGAAATTAAAGAAATTTCCGCAGGCTTTCAATTGTTGCATGTACCAACAAAAGAAAATCCAGCTTATCTTTTATCAAGAGGTATGACGTTTAAACAGTTTGCAAAGGCAGATATTTGGTTTCATGGACCTCGACGGTTAGTGAATGGTAGTTGGCCTGAACAAAAGCTACACATCATCACGACACAAACCATAACTACCACCAGACAGCAAGCTCAAATATCAGTCTTGGATTGTACTCGTTACTCCTCGCACATCAAATTAATCAATGTAACACAGAACGTGTTTCAATATCTCAGGAAAAGAGGTATAAAATACACTTTTCCAGATGCACTTATCTATCGGGTAAGACAAGCCCAGAGAGAAACTTCTGGGAATAACTATGAAAAACTTCCGCATAAGTTAAAACACAATCTCGGTTTGTGGATAGACCAAGAAAATCACAACATTCTGCGTTGTGGAGGGAGACTTAAACACGCAGATGTCAATCTAGATACCGTGCATCCATGGCTTTTACCAAAAAATCATTGGATCACAAAGTTGATTGTGTTACATGCACATCAAATCATCAAACATGGAGGAGTGTTAGACACACTCACACAAATCAGACAGCAGTACTGGATTCCTCAGGGAAGACAGTCAGTCAAATCAATCTTGAAAAATTGCATGATATGCCGAAGCTGGAGAAGCATGTCTACGGGAAATCTGTTCCCATCCTGCAGTTACTTCCACACTGGAACAGCGTCATTGCAGATGGAAATTTATCCCTCTGAGAGCCCCATGGCATGGAGGATTTTATGAACGGTTAATAGGAACTGTCAAAAGATCCTTGAGAAAATCTCAACACTGTCAAAAAATAAATCTTCAAGAACTCCAGACAGTTTTCACGGAAATAGAATCAAGGGTGAATAACCGGCCGTTGACTTACTTGTCTGATGATCCTACTCAACATGAGCCATTAAGTCCTGCACACCTAATGTATGGAAGACTTCTGACTCCAGTACCATCTCTAGTGGATGATGAGATCAGAGATCCCTCATATGTGGGTCAGAGCGAGTTGGTTCAGGGGTATAAGCATCTGTCCAGCATAATCCAAAAATGGAATGATGTTTGGACAAAAGAATACCTTACATCTCTACGAGAACATCACTATGGGGCCAATGTCCCACATAAAATATCTAATCTCCAACCTGGCGATACTATCTTGGTAGACAGTGATGGCCCTAGGGCTGTCTGGCCATTAGGTAAAGTTGTCTCAGTCCATCCAGATAGCCAGGGGATTCTGAAAATAGTCAACATCCTGTCTAAAGTAACAACTTCCCTAAAGACATTGGACAAACTCATCCACATGAAATCAGTGAGCCAGCTGCAGTTAGATCCTGAGAGACCTCAAGACACTAACTCCACTTGACCCACAGACTCCTAACAGACACAATTGTCCACAAAGGACAGCCGCACAAAAGTGCAAGCAAAATTTGCACTTGTATTATCAATCCGATGGAGAGTAAATAAATACATAGGGTTACTACTGTCCTTAGTATAGGACTGTGCCAGTTCTCTCCCTCTGGAAGATGTGGGAAATTTTTACCCACTATATCTAATAATCATCTAAGAAATGTATTATTTCTATATCATATCTATATCAAATCAAAATTGTATCAAAAAATCATATCAGAATCACAATAGATTCATTATACAGCTTGATCCTAGATGATAATGCTACTATGATCACGTACGCCATAGGGCCTAAAGATGTCTACGTGACTTTGTGCATGATCTCTCATGGATCCAGAAGCTTCTAGAAGGATTTGTTAATTAAAACATTATTGGAACATTGATTCAATATCCGGTAGGGATAAAATCAAATCTTTAATAAGAATCAGTGGTACTATCAAGTACTACTTTTAATCTTTATATCCTATATCTAATTATATTATATTCACATCTTATCTCAATCATAAGTCTAGACTGTAAAAATAATCAATCAATATTCATTGAAAGTTACCCCCTCTCAAGGGAGAGGGGGGGGGCATCTTGGGAGAAGCGCCCAGCAGAGCCCCACGGGACCACGCGTTGTTGACAACTGTGTACACGTGTGACGGATCCTTAACGAACATTACCAGCTCAAGGACACCTTATCTAATATCATTACCACCAGTGAACACTCTCTAGAACTGGGGGAGTACCCGGACAATATCTACAAGGAAAATCCTAGAACATTTATATAAAATAAGAGTGTATAGTGGAGCTCACAGTGACATTGTTTCCACCACCTACATTCCTAATCTTCATCAACTATCATTCTTCTGCAACTGCAGGGACAATCAGGTAGCAACGCTACCAGATCATCATACAGCAAAGCTGTGATATAAAATATCGTGCCTAAACTCATGACAAGAGAGAGATAATCAGTCTGGCAAACTGTCAGACAAGGCACCCGGCTGGCAGAGAAGTATATTGAAGGTTATGTTGGTATATAGTTGGCCAATTGTATGCTTGTATGACTTTAATATACCCTATAAGTCTGTCTGCCGGTTATAAAGCGAGGCAACGCCTCATATCTCAGTAAGTTTATTAATATTGTTCAACAGCTGTGAATCTTATCCAAGCACTAGACTTCATGAGTGTCCATTGTGTCAGAAAAGATTCAGCCGCAGTAAGTAAACAAGACTTCATAAGTGTCCATGGTGTTGGAAGAGATTCAGTCAGGCTGAGTGTACCTAATCTTATAAATTGAGTATACTGTAAATACATTACATATATACTTGAATATATAAATTAACTTAACCATTGCTTGCTTAGTTATTTTTTAAGTAATCATATAAGTTCATTTAATTGAATAAAATTTTAGTACTTAGTAACAGTACTTAGACCATATTTAGGGTCATTTATCATACTTCTACAATTTACTATTTAAATTGTTTATAGTATAAGTGTATTGGCTGTTAATAGCTATGGTGCTAGGCTAGACTGTGTATGTTTAAATCTCTGATTTAAACAGAGCCAGTGTTTAGTCATTAAACTGAATTTATTAAATCTTATCCTTGTATAAAATACAAGCTGATGTGAGATACCTGTTGGCAGGTGGACTGTGGATCTTCAATCAACCTATCAACTAATTCATTCACCCACCTGCCCCTTACAGCCCACAATCTGTCATTAGGAAAAGAGGAGTTAGGATTTACAACCGTAGCTAGAGATTTTAGTTGAATTAATTTGCAGACAGTAATTTTTTAATTTAGTTCAGTACAAGTCTCTGGTAGTCTCCTCTCTTATCAATCCCAGCAGGTTTTTCCCACAGGAAGTGTAATAGTCATGATGACTATGTTGGGAGTGTAACAGTCCTCATGACTATGTTGGGAGTGTAATAGTCATGATGACTATGCTGGGAGTGTAATAGTCATGATAACGATGTTGGGAGTGTAACAGTCCTCATGACTATGTTAGGAGTGTAATAGTCATGACGACTATGTTGGGAGTGTAATAGTCATGATGACTATGTTGGGAGTGTAATAGTCATGATGGCTATGTTGGGAGTGTAATAGTCATGACGACTATGTTGGGAGTGTAATAGTCATGATGGCTATGTTGGGAGTGTAATAGTCATGACGACTATGTTGGGAGTGTAATAGTCATGATGACTATGTTGGGAGTGTAATAGTCATGATGACTATGTTGGGAGTGTAATAGTCATGATGACTATGTTGGGAGTGTAATAGTCATGACGACTATGTTGGGAGTGTAATAGTCATGATGACTATGTTGGGAGTGTAATAGTCATGATGACTATGTTGGGAGTGTAATAGTCATGACGAATATGTTGGGAGTGTAATAGTCATGATGACGATGTTGGGAGTGTAATAGTCATGATGACTATGCTGAGAGTGTTATAGTCATAATGATTATGATGAGCGTGTGATTGTCATGATGACGATGGTGGAATTGCACTAGTCATGATGACTATGTTGGGAATATAATATTCATGATGACTATGTTGGGAATATAATATTCATGATGACTATGCCCGATGGGTAATAGTCATCATGAATATTACCCATGACTATGCCCGATGGGTAATAGTCATCATGAAGCATTTATAATGCTGGAAATGTTGTGGTAAAACTCCAGGCAGTATATCCCTTTTTAATTGACTTCAATAAAATAAAGTTTATCTTATTTATGTTCTTAGTAAGAATTAATTGAGTGGATTGTATGTACTTGTTAAAACTGCCTGAAATTAAGTCACTTACCTGGGGGGACAATTTGTAGCTTAAACCACTAAGATGGTTCCTTCTTAAACTACCAATTGTTTACCTAAGTTTAATTTTATATCATACCACATATGGTGGTCTAATGTACTATTATTTCAATAATTATTACTAGTTATGAACACTACTTCTACAATAACTAGAGTGGGCTTAGCTGAGCCTGTAGTATGGGCCTGCTAAGGCTGTGTAGTTTTAGCATCAAATGGGTGTGGCCCTGTGCCTGTGGGTGCCACGTAATGGCGGCTGTGGGAGGCTACAAGCGTTGGCAAACAGCTAGGTTAATTATGCGTATGGTCCAATTGTCTGCACAGCATCTTGCTACTTCAACTCACAATTTACCTGTTTGGTATGCAAGGAGTTAATAACAGGTCCCTAAACATATCAATTACAGGTATAACATGAAATGTGAGGGCTGTAAAAATGGGCTACACGTACTTCTTGTTGTTTTTTCTTCTATATTATAACTGCCTACCCTATTGATATTAAACAGTGCACTACTGTAATATACAAATACTTGGTAAGACGGATACGTTCGTTGCTGTGGCTTGTTGAGAGGCTGTGTTGCTGGTTGTTGACACGTAAATTGGGTGTCTAGGTGTTTCAGCTTTGGGAGCAACCTCCAGCGTGTTTGTTATTGTTGTGTGAGAGCAGCGTCAGTAAGTGACTCTGGATTTGTGTACTGTTCCAATATTTTGTTGGTTCTACCTCTAAAGTAATTCTACATTAACAAGGGAATCAAGCTATATTTTGGTGTTAGTAATTATATTCAGTCTTGTTGAGTACTTTTTTGTTCAACTTAGACATTAAACTGCTATAGAAACATTATTATAATTTGGAAATATACGGCGACGTCATGGAGTCTCCCATTCTCTAATTTTAAGAGGATACTGACTAAGGGAGACTATGTTATTATCTGTGTGTCGGATTCCCGACATAATTCCGGGGGGGGGGGGAAGAACACGGGTCTAAGTCCCGGTAAGGACTGCGATCACTTTATTCTTCTCCTTCAGAATTATAGTGCTGCTTTAATTTGAGTTTACATTGTTGTGCTGCAGTCCTTTGGGGACGTATGTCCCGTACTGGCGTATCGGGTGCTGGAAGTCGTTGAACTACTTCTTTCCTTGCCAGTTCTAAAGGAACTAATTTCTCTAAAGTTTTGAGAGTAGTGTTGCCTCGGCATTTTACTTTCACTATTCTCAAGATGCCCTGGCTGTCTGGATGAACAGAGACTATTTGACCTATAGGCCACTCTGAGCGTGATCCATCACTATCCACCAGAACTATGTCACCAGGGTTCAAGTTAATTCTGTTGTAGGGGTTGTTTGCCCTGTAATGATACTCCCTCAGAGCTGTAAGATATTCTCGAGTCCATACGTCATTCCACCGACTTATCACCCCTGATAGATGTTTGAAACGTTGAACCAAATCACTCTCTTGGACATATGAAGAATCCTCTGGTTCCTCGTCCGTAAGGGACACAAGTGTTTTGAGAGGTCTCCCATACATCAAATGAGCTGGACTTAATGGTTCACGCTGCAAAACATCATCAGAGGGGTAGGTAAGTGGTCGGTTATTAACTCGTGCTTCTGTCTCTATGACTACGGTTTGAAGCTCCTGTAGGTCAATCTTTTGGCGGTGTAGGGTTTTTCGTAGAGAACATTTCACCGTACCAACCATGCGTTCATAGAAGCCTCCGTGCCATGGTGCTCTGGGAGGTATGAATTTCCATTGGCACTGCCGTTGATTTAGGGCCGTGCGTACCTTTGGGTGTGTCCAGATTTTCCTCAAACATGCTTCCCCTGTCACTAAGTTGGACCCATTGTCTGAGATCATTAACTTAGGACAGGATCTACATGAAGCAAACCTGCGAAAAGCCTTTAAGAATGCTTCGGCACTCATATCGGGAGTCACTTCTAGATGGACTGCCCTTGTTGTGGCACAAGTAAAAAGACAGATGTAAGCTTTTACTGGTTTCTTGTCTTTAGTGCCTGTCAGTGTTAGTGCTCCTGTGAAATCTACTCCTGTTGTCTCAAAGGGGCGAATATGTACGACTCGTTCCTTCGGAAGTGGAGGAGGGCCAGGATATGGACACACTCTGGCATCGTATCTCCGGCAAATAACACTGGATTTTTTTTTTTTTTTAGATATATACAAGAGTTGTTACATTCTTGTACAGCCACTAGTACGCGTAGCGTTTCGGGCAGGTCCCTGGAATACGATCCCCTGCCGCGAAGAATCGTTTTTTCATCCAAGTACACATTTTACTGTTGCGTTAAACAGAGGCTACAGTTAAGGAATTGCGCCCAGTAAATTCTTCCCGGCCAGGATACGAACCCATGACATAGCGCTCGCGGAACGCCAGGTGAGTGTCTTACCACTACACCACGGAGACTGCAAATTTGCAGTCTCAAAAAAATTGTCTCAGTCTAAAGTCTAAATTTGCAATCTACAACAGATTTGATTATTGATTTTACTGTCTGTCTACCTTGGGGTAGCCAGTACTGTTGTCTTAAGTCCGTGAAAGTATCTAATACCCCACCATGCAGAGTGCAGTATTTGTGTATATGTAACACAATTAGTTTGCTTACTCTGTGGTGACGAGGGAGCAATATTGGTTTTTTTGCTTCCAGATCTATGTCAGCGTGCTGTAAGCGGCCTCCGCATCTGATTATGATAAAATTGTCAGTGTCTACCCAGAGACCCAGATCATGTTGTAGCTTCTTTGGAACATTGTCAAATTCTGACCCGAATGTGTCGATCTGAGCTCTTTTGACCCAATACCTTAGGGCATTAGGGAATTTATGCTTTATTCCTATTTTCTTCAGAAAATCAAACACTAATTGGGTGACACCTATAAGTTTGTTCAGTTCAGAGTACTGAGTAGGATCAATTACCAAAGTCCGAGGTGGTTCTGGATTCTCAGTGGGAACAGTGACATTGGTCACAATGACTTGTGGCTTTTGTTCAGGCCACTGGTCGCTGACTAGCCAGTGAGGTCTGTCAGGAGACATATTTTTCCTGCTCTCTTGTGCACTGAATGAAGTACGAAATTGCTTAGTGCACCAGTGATGTGCACCATGTTTCAACTTTCTGGATATAAACTTTTCCACAGTCGTGTTGGGTGTCATTGGACAGCCCAAAACATATGCTAGCTAGTGATGTCATTCTGATCGCTGTATCAGGTCTGTGAAGGAAATTACAGGAGGGAGTTGATTTCAGGGAAATTTGGGACTATTCAAGTGTAGAGAGGGAGGTATGGGGGGTTAACGGCTGTAGACCACCCCCCCTATCACGTGTCCATCTCGTGAGCGTGGGGGTAGCGTCGTGAAGCAGGTGCACCATTGGCCAGGGCTCCTGGGCCTCAGGAATGCTGAACCGTGATTGGTCAAGACGCTGAGGGGTACCACATGGTATGCTTGAGGCCGTCTTGGCGGGAAAAATCATTCTTACCTCATACGCTGCTGTAGAGAGACGTATCTTCCCATGCTAGGCCAAGCATCGGGAAATACCGCCTGCAACGTTACTAAAGTCACGCCTATATTCTTGCTATCTTGCCGTGTGCCGTCCGTAAGAATCCGGTAATCGGGAAGGTGCATGAACCGTACCAGTGTGAACTTTGTCGTCTAAGCGCGGGATAGTGAGACGCCATCTTAGAGCAACTGGACTATGTGGGGCCGTTAATTATCGCGCTAGGATAGTGACATCAGCTGTCTAACGCATCTGTGCGTGAAGGTACTGCAGTGAGACGTGCTAGAGAAGGTTTCAGTGTTATGAGAGAAACCTGAAATACGAAGGTCTGAGGAACAAACGAACAGTGAAGGACTCTGTCTCGTGTACCGTGTAGCACCGTGTACCGTCGTACCCTGGGGTACCGTGTCAAGTGGAAGGGCGTGGTACCGCATCCCCGCTGTGTATATCTGTTGTGCGCACACCCTGGGCTGCCCTAAGCCTGTCGAGTGCCCGCGACACCTGGTCTCTGTGTGTGGTGCTAACCCCGTGGTCGAGGACCCTGTGCTCCACCTGACCACGTGTAGGAAGTGAGGACGTCTACGTCATCATCCAGTGGGAGTGTGAGGGTGACGAATGTATGAGTGTGTGTAGCGGGCCCGCATGTGATGTAAGTACAGTACACTATTTCAGTTTGGATAATAAAACTCTGAAGCTGGGTTCGTCCCCAGTGTTCCGTCTGTCCTCTGTCCCTGTGACCACCTAGTGAGGTGAATGGGAATTGGAGACATGTGAGAATACCCTGTTTGACGTCACCAAGTTGAGGTTGGGCCCAACTGTGATTTTGACGTGTGTGAGGACACATAGAGACACATCCAGTGGTGGAGTACAGTGAGTTAATTGCTTCTATGTTCTCTATGTGCCGTGTATGTAATTTGCTGTAATTTGATTCCCTTTTTCAGCAGTGAAAGTGGTAACAGGGAGGTTTCCCTTGGTTATAAATAATTCTCATTATTATATTGGCCAGCGTTTATTTTACTGTTGTGTGTGGTAAAGTGTGAATTATTGGGGAATAATTTACTGGGAAATCATTTACAAGTTTTGCCGTGAGTGGCAAGGATGTACTGTGTTGTACTGTGTTGTACTGTGTTGTGTGTAAACCGTAGACAAGTTGTCCTTGGTTGAAGGCGTTGTGTACTGTGAAGGATTCCGTGAGAATTAAAGTCAGTTAACGTCACCGGGGGTCACGATTTACTTAACGAGGTCACTTGTTCGTTGAACATTGTTGAGATTAACGTAGAGACGTGTAAAGGCAACAGTCACAGTGAAGTTCACGCAGTGGAGGAATTGTCAAGTGAAGACTAACGTAGTGTTAACGATTTAACGAGCTGTCGTTAATTGATTGATTAACGTAAGGGGTTGATCTGTCTGTTATGATCGGAGTCAATTGCGCTGTAATTAAGCTGCTGTAATTCGTTGGACTGATCAGATCTGTCTGCAGACAGAGGGATTAAGCACTCGTAGCTAATTAAGGAGAATTAGTAACCGCCACTTAGTGAATTCACCAGGTGTTGATGTTGTTATTTACACGGAGTGTGTTGTAACCTTGTGTGTGGTACAGTAGTCCACCCTCGTTAAGGTAATCTTGTCGTAAGACCGGAAGTGAACTGTCAGTTGAGAGACAGTAGGCTTTATCAATACTCGTCTGAATTAATAGGCTGTTGTATTCAGTAATTAATTGGGAATTACTCACCGAATGCTTGACTTTCAAGTTGATGTAATTAATTGATTATGAGTATTGCTGCCATTTAAGTGTCATTGAGACACGTGTGTGTTAACGTAATTGTTTACAATCATTAGAGTAACTTTTTGTGTTGATTGTCCTGAGAGACAAGTGTTAAGTAAGATTTTTTATAAGGGGTTATCATCTTGGATTAACCGCTGTTACTTGGTACCTCGTTGAGAGCACGCGAGCGCCAGTCAAGTTTAGTGATTATTGTTCACCGTGAAGCCGTGACATATTGATTGCAGCTTGCGTCACCAGTGGGCACCACTTTGTTCAGTTAGTGTCATTGTTTCAGTCAGCGACGACGGGATAAGGATACCGTGGGTCCATCAGGCTGTTGATTAGCTCTGTTCTTGAATGTGCCACTGGAGNCCAACAGTTTCACTCACCAAGCATCAGCAATTGCCGAGGAATATGTACACTCTGTAACCTGTGATGCAGTCCCTAAGGCTCTCACTCTTGATGAAATCCGTACTGCAACCCTAGAGGACCCAACTCTGCAAGCAACAGTGGATGCATTGACCAAGAAAAAGTTTCCACGCATCCCACCCTCAGGAGTTGACCAAGATGCATTCAAAGCACTTGAACGCATCCAGACAGAATTAAGTGTTACGCAACAACGCGACACCGTGCTGCGAGGTACTCGTATCATCATTCCAGCTGTTCTCCAGCAACGTGCTCTGAAGCTTGCACATCAAGGACACCAAGGTCTTGTAAGGACCAAACAGCTGCTACGAGAAAAGGTGTGGTTTCCTGGCATTGATCGTCAAGCTAAGGACATGCATGATGCCTGTGTCCCTTGCCAAGCTGCAGTGGATACTTCAAGACCAACACCTCTACAACCTTCACCACTACCTGCTGCACCATGGATGGAAGTATCGATGGACTTCTGTGGACCGCTACCAACTGGAGAGTACTTGATGGTAGTCATTGATGATCACTCACGTTATCCAGAAGTAGAAATCATCACTTCCACATCTGCAAAGGCTGTCATCCCGAAACTCGACAAGATCTTTTCAAACTTTGGCATTCCTGAAGTTGTCAAGACGGACAATGGACCGCCATTTAATGGACAAGACTTTGTCAACTTTGCTGAGCATATTGGATTCAAACACCGCCGTGTGATGCCACTACATCCACAAGCAAATGGAGAAGTCGAGAGATTCATGCAACCCTCATGAAAGCTGTACGCTGTGCTCATGCCGAAGGACGATCCTGGAAACAAGCTATGTATGCTTTTCTCAGGAACTACCGTGCAACACCGCATGGAACACTGGGCAAGTCGCCTGGCGAACTTTTATTTGGACGTCCTATGAGGATCGCACTACCTGTCATGCCAGCCAAGGTAACGGATAAACGTCTCGCTCAGAAGGATGCACTAGCGAAGGGCAAAATGAAAATTGCTCATGATCAACGTGCAAAGGAACAATTCATAAGGTTGGAGATACTGTTCTCGTTAAAAGAAAAAAGAGGGAAAGCTAGATATGCCGTATGATACAAAACCATATAAAGTGATTAGTGTAAAAGGAACTATGGTAACAGCGAGTAATAGAGATCATAGTATAACACGTAATATGGCTTATTTCAAAGTGATTCCAAATAGTGTAGAAAATGATGAAGTGCAAAGTCGTGCAAAAGAAAAAGAAAAAATGAGTTATAACTCGATAAACAATCATCGAGGGATATTTTGTATTTAAGGACTCTCGTCCAAAACGACATGTTAAACGCCCTACACGATATGATGATTAATTGTGTTCCTATGTAATGCAAAGTATTTACTTGTTATGCTGAACTAAATTTAATATTGTTTGAATAATGCAGATCTCTCATTCAATATTTTGTAACTTTGTATTACAGTTTCTTTCATGTTTGTTTAACATTGCATATGTATTTTTAACATTGAAATCCTTTGTGGTAAAGATTGTTTAAATTCTTTGTGTGTTTAATTAATGTTAAATGTATGCAATATCTCTTGATATGTTAATAACTTACTTTGTGTCAATAACTTTGCTTTGTGCTACAAGCATGGTAGACATCCTGTATTCATTCTTTTTAAAGAAAAGGAGGGATGTCATGTTCACAGAAAATGGTACCATCCGTTTTCTATGTGCGGCGGCTGGACGCCACTAGAAGAAGAAGGTAAACAAAGCACAGGACGCCTGCCAAGCTTGGGAGCCATAGTCATGTAATCGTTTATTATTATTAAAGTCAGTAACCAGGAATGACTTTACATCAACCTTACTACCAAGACTATCTCAGCTATACACAGACACCACATGCTCTCCCACACTTCCTCCTCCACACTTCCTGCCATGTATGGCCGAACTATGTCCCTCATGGAACATCACCAAACACAGCTGCATAGCTCGAAGAAAATAGACTTGAAAAAACGATAAAGGCGAATGCTGCCGCTCCCAACACCACCTGGACTCTGCTCTCTCCTACCCTCCTGAGGCTTCCGGCTGTGTGCATAGCTCGAAGAACAATAATGGACTGTCAAAAACCACAAAAACCACAAAATGGCTCTAAACACTCACGCCGAGGGGGAGCTTCCCCTCACTCTCCCTAACCCCTCCCTCCCCTACCCCATCAACATATGTTGGGACCCCTCTCACCTACACACACACACACACACAGCCTCTACATATCAATACATAGTCATTTTTTAATCAAAACTTATCTATACACAGGATTAAGTCTACGGAAAACATACATATTCATTTACTCTTCCACTCATATCCACATACCTCATACTCTAGCACATACCACATAGCCCACATACTCTCATACCCCCAAACAACATGACCCCCAATCTTCCCAGACCGCATACACAAACACCGGATGCTTACACGCGTCCGACACGCCACAACTTCCGGGAAAATTCCCCCCAACCCTTTGCAACTAGACACCTGCGCACCACCTGGCCAGCTGGCTCTAACGGGGCCACCTGGTCAGATGGTGCGCACGGTTTTAGTCGTATATTTCACTACTGACGTCAATGTTGGGAGTGTAATAGTCATGATGACTATGTAGGGAGTGTAATAGTCATGATGACTATGTTGGGAGTGTAATAGTCATGATGACTATGTTGGGAGTGTAATGGTCATGATGACTATGTTGGGAGTGTATAAGTCGTAATGGCTATGTTGGGAGTGTAATAGTCATGATGACTATGTTGGGAGTGTAAAAGTCATGATGACTATGTTGGGAGTGTAATGGTCATGATGACTATGTTGGGAGTGTAATGGTCATGATGACTATGTTGGGAGTGTAATAGTCATGATGACTATGTTGGGAGTGTATAAGTCGTAATGGCTATGTTGGGAGTGTAATAGTCATGATGACTATGTTGGGAGTGTAATAGTCATGATGACTATGTAGGAAGTGTAATAGTCATGATGACTATGTTGGGAGTGTAATAGGCATCATGACTATGTTGGGAGTGTAATAGGCATCATGACTATGTTTGGAGTGTAATAGGCATGATGACTGTGTTGGGAAGAGTAATAGTCATGATGACTATGTCAGAAGTGTGGGAAATTTTTACCCACTATATCTAATAATCATTTAAGAAATGTATTATTTCTATATCATATCTATATCAAATCAAAATCGTATCAAAAAATCATATCAGAATCACAATAGATTCATTATACAGCTTGATCCTAGATGATAATGCTACTATGATCACGTACGCCATAGGGCCTAAAGATGCCTACGTGTCTTTGTGCATGATCTCTCATGGATCCAGAAGCTTCTAGAAGGATTTATTAATTAAAGCATTATTGGAACATCGATTTAATATCCGGCAAGGTATAAAATCGAATCTTTAATAAGAATCAGTGGTACTATCAAGTACTACTTTTAATCTTTGTATCCTATATCTAAATATATTATATGCACATCTTATCTCAATCATAAGTCTAGACTGTAAAAATAATCAATCAATATTCATTTAAAGCTACCCCCTCTCCCTTCAGAGGGGGGGGGGGCATCTCGGGAGTAGCGCCCAGCAGAGCCCCACGGGACCACGCATTGTTAACAACTGTGAACACTTGTGATGGATCCTTAACGAACATTACCAGCTCATGGACACCTTATCTAATATCATTATCACCAGTGAAGACTCTCTAGAACTGGGGGAGTACCTGGACAATATCTACAAGGAAAATCCTAGAACATTTATATAAAATAAGAGTGTATATTGGAGCTCACAGTGACATGGTTTCCACCATCTTCATTCCTAATCTTCATCAACTATCATTCTTCTGCAACTGCAGGGACAAACACGTAGCAACGCTACCAGATCATCATACAGTTAAGCTGTGATATAAAATATTTTGCCTAAACTTGTGACAAGAGTGAGATAATCAGTCTGGCAAACTGTCAGACAAGGCACCCGGCTGGCAGAGAAGTATATTGAAGGTTATGTTGGTATATAGTTGGCCAATTGTATGCTTGTATGACTTTAATATACCCTATAAGTCTGTCTGTCAGTTATAAAGCAAGGCAACGCCTTATATCTCAGTAAGTTTATTAATGTTGTTCAACAGCTGTGAATCTTATCCAAGCACTAGTCTTCATGAGTGTCCATTGTGTCAGAAAAGATTCAGCCACAATAAGTAAACAAGACCTCGTAAGTGTCCATGGTGTTGGAAGAGATTCAGTCAGGCTGAGTGTACCTAATCTTATAAATTGAGTATACTGTAAATACATTACATATATACTTGAATATATAAAAATAAGTTAACCATTGCCTGCTTAGTTATTTTTTAAGTAATCATATAAGTTCATTTAATTGAATATAATTTTAGTACTTAGTAACAGTACTTAGACCATATTTAGGGTCATTTATCATACTTCTACAATTTACTATTTAAATTGTTTATAGTATAAGTTTATTGGCTGTTAATAGCTATGGTGCTAGGCTAGACTGTGTATGTTTAAATCTCTGATTTAAACAGAACCAGTGCTCAGTCATTAAACTGAATTTATTAAATCTTATCCTTGTATAAAATAGAAGCTGATGTGAGATACCTGTTGGCAGGTGGACTGTGGATCTTCAATCAACTAAATCATTCACCCACCTGCCCCTTACAGCCCACAATCTGTCATTAGGAAAAGAGGAGCTAGGATTTACAACCCTAGCTAGAGATTTTAGTTGAATTAATTTGCAGACAGTAATTTTTTGAATTTAGTTACGTACAAGTCTCTGGTATTCTCCTCTCTTATCAATCACAGCAGGTTATTCCCACATTTATGGTCCTTCGAACCTAGATAATTTTGGTCCTTTGTTTACTAAATATTATTCCAGCAAATAAATAAGAAACTTCTTGATTTTGCATTGGAATAATTTTTACATATTCTAGCCTAACAGCCAATAATATTTATCATAGCTATATATCTAAGTAAACAAATTGTTTGCAGTGGCTTAAGCCACTATATCCATTAACTGTTAATGGATATAGTGGCATACTAATCATAGCATACTAATATTGTTCTGTGTTAAGAAATCACAGTACTTAATCTATCAGTGTCAAAGACAACTGCATCTTAATCATATATACCATTATTTACCCCACTTGTGGTAACATTACATACATATTTAAGTGTATTATCTAGCATTATCTCTAATCAACTGATTTTCAGAGCTGCTCATTACATAATATTCTTTAAAAAAGAGTTTTTATCACTGTAAGAGCATTTCATTACAAATTAACCATAATCAACTATATCAAACCCTCTTACAGGTAAAACCAGTAGGCATTCTACTGTATTTATCAAACAACTATTAGGGTAACAGATCTTGAAATAACTTTGCAAAAATAGTGCCATTTACTATTTTTAAAAAAATATTACAGGATTTACCAACTTGGCGTGTTCGTGCATTCGGATCACAAACCAAATTATTACAGTACTTTTGATAATTTAGCACCTGCTACAACCAGATTCCAGGGAGGAAATGAAGGACGATCTTTGGAATCATTACCTAAGTAGACAGGAAAGCTCATTTATCAAAATACATTAACATCATACATATTTATCAGAAAAGAGAAAATATCTCAGAATCTCTGAAACTCTGAAAAGGTCAAAATGGCTGACAGTGTTCCAACAGCAGCTGAAACAGGAAATAGGAGGACACTTATTGGTCTACAAAATCACCTAACTCAACTGATTGACAAATGTCAAAAGTTGGCTAGGCAACCATCTCCTGATTTAATAATTCTGAATACCAGAGTAAAAGCAGCTGTTGATAAGTATGAACAAATCAAACGCCATGCAGAGATTTATCTAACAGAAATGGCTACTGCAGATTTAACCCGAAGGGAACTTCAGGAAATCATTGCTGAAATGACAATGTATGAAGATAAAATCCAAGATCAACTTGATCCTTTAATCAAATATCTCAAGCAGGAACCCAATCCAATGTGAGCTCATCCACTCAACAGAGCAATGCAACTATAACACATAGCAGCAGAGCTCCCAAAGGTACATTTACCATATTTTGAGGGCAAGGATGAAGATGATTGGGATACCTTCTGGAGAGCTTTTGATTCTATAATCAACTGTAAAGCTTCTCTGAAAAAGGCGACAAAGTTTCAATATTTGCAAGGACAGTTATGGGTAGAGGCAAGGCAGGTCATTGCTAATTTGTCATTAACAGATGATGATTACGACCATGCCCTACAGTTGTTACAAGATAACTACAGTGATAAGGAGACTGCAATTGCCCGTCTCTCATACAAATTATTGGATTTACCCTCTCCAAATAAAAGTTATGAATCACTAAAATCATTTCGATTGTCTATAGAATCAATCATCAAAGCCCTCAGTACAAAAGTACCTGTAGGAAATGCAGAGTGGCTTACAAAGTTAATCATTCAAAGGAAACTTCCTAATGAGGTCATAGACAGCCTATGAACCCATTATACCACCAACATCTTATCACAGAGCCAAATCTTTGATGGACTTCGAGCTTATGTACAAAGATTACGAAGCCGAGGAAAACTTAGATCACAAGAAAAAATCACCAAAGGTGAATCCACGGACAAAAACAAAAATGTCCAAACTGGCAGTCAAAAATCAAAGCAACAAAACTCCTCTTCTGCAAAGTGGAAACAGAGTAATGTTGGCTCATATGCAATATCCCCCACAGTTAACAGAACTGTAGGAAATCAAGCTAGCAAGACAGATAAGACAAAAGGAGCTGCAAGTGCCCTAAAATGTTTATTCTGTCAAGAAGCACATACCATTTATCAATGCACAGTTTATGAAGACCGTGCCAGTCGAATCAATCGACTGAAATCTCTGAACAGATGCATCCGTTGTCTACGGAAGCACGATACAAGTGAATGCAACACTCAATTGCAGAACTGCCAATATTGTCATAAAAGTGTACATCACACAGCACTCTGTGGTGATATCAACACTCAATCCAGATCACAGACATCCAATAATCAACCTGCATCTCAGGCAAAGCCAAAAGATGATACCACAACAGCCGTACAATTCTGTACAGTAATGAGTAATGTCAATGCCTTAGATACAGAAATTGTTACAACAGTCATATTGCCTACTGCACAGCTAGAACTATGCAATCAAGGAATTTGTATTCAAACAAGAGGCTTTTTTGATCAAGGTTCACAGAAAACCTTTATCAGTAAAAAGATGGCAGAAGATTTACAACTTAAATCTTCAAAGCAAATATCTACATCCATATCAGGGTTTTTTACCAGTTCAGGTCATAGAACCTTTCCGGTAGTACAACTCATTGTCTGTCTAGGTACATCCCAAAGGACAGTCGAAGCCATAGTAGTTGATAAAATTCCTACTGAAATGGAAGTGACTGGTCTGGCAGCAACAATTAAATTCCTAAAAGAAAAAGGAATCCAATTAGCAAATCCTCTACTCAATTCTGACTACATAGGGGATATCGGAATCCTGATTGGAGCTGACTACTATCATTGATTCATTCTGGGATCAGAAGAATCTATGGGTATGAATTTACTCAAATCAGCAGGAGGCAAATTGATGACAGGACCTATACTAGATCTTGAACCTTCAACTCCTGAAAAATCACATCATATAGAAACTGTAATTGTAGCGTGGCTAGGCAAATAAGTCACCACTTAAAATCCCCCACATGATTGATGATGGATTGGAATCTGTACATCAATTGTGGGAACTTGATGCCACAGGAATAATTCCTGAACAACCAAGTCCTGATGATGTCTGTGCATACAATCAGTACTTACAAACTGTACAGTACCATGATGGACAATACTGGGTAAGGCTACCATGGAAAATCAACCATAAAACCTTACCTACCAATTATCACATGGCTTACAGTCAATTTAAATCTCAATTAGCAAAGCTAAGAAAAAGGCCTGAGCATTTAAAACTCTATTATGAGATTATTGCTCAACAATTAAAGAATAAATTCATCGAAGTCGTGAAACACGACAATAAGTAAACAGGCCATTTTTTACCACACATGGCTGTAATGAGAGAATAAAAAACAACTCCTTTACGGATAGTTTTTAACTGTAGCTCTAAATCTGGACCCCAAGGAACCAGTCTAAATGATTGTTTGCCAACAGGTCCAAGTCTAACTCAGAAATTGTATGACATACTGTTGAGGTTTAGACTTAACAAATATGCGTATTCAGCAGATATTAGTAAGGCCTTTCTAAGAGTCGGCTTGCAGGAAGAAGATAGAGGCTTCACTAAGTTTCTATGGGTAGAGAACCCAGAAGATATCAATAGTCCTATAGTGACTTTCAGATTCTCCTCAGTTCTTTTTGGCGCGACTTCAAGTCCATTTCTGTTGCAAGCAACTCTAGATACTCATCTGAAGAAATCATCAAGTCCCTATAAGGCTGAAATCAGTCAGAATCTATATGTAGATAATTTTCAAGGGACAGTTAACAGTACTACTGAACTGTTACAATTATATCAAGAGGCCAACAAGGAGCTACAAGGTGCTAACATGCCACTACAATCTTGGGCCTCTAATAATGCATCACTGAATAATCAAATAGCAAGAGATTACCCTGAATATCACGTACCAGAATCACAAAAGGTGTTAGGTATGGAGTGGGATCTAATCTCGGACACAATTTCAATCAAATCTGTACCAGTAAATTACTGCATTGCCACAAAAAGGGATTTGCTTTCACAAGTTAGCAAAGTATTCGACCCACTTGGTCTACTAAATCCTTTAACTATCAAGTGGCGTTTATTGGTGCAAGAAGCTTGGAAGACTAAAGTTGGTTGGGATGATCCACTACCACTCCAGTTACAAAGAGCTTGGATGGAAGTAGCTCAAGAACAAACTTTAGTCGAAAAGATAATCTTTCCAAGACACATAGTCGAGGAAAATGATGAAGTATCACTACATGTATTCGCAGACTCGTCAGCCAAAGCTTTTGGAGCTTGTGCTTACTTAGTGGCTTCTAATTAATCATATCTCATCACCTCTAAGGCCAGAGTCGCTCCATTAAAAAAAGAGGACTTTGCCTCAGATGGAACTAACAGCACTGCTAATTGGCACATCCTTAGCTGTGCATATCAAACAAGTCTTGTCTACCATGAACATCAAAGATGTCATTATATGGTCTGACAATGAAGCTGTTTTACAATGGGTACGAAACGACAACTGTCCGACTCCCTATGTAAAAAATCACGTCTCGGAAATTAAAGAAATTTCCGCAGGCTTTCAATTGTTGCATGTACCAACAAAAGAAAATCCAGCTTATCTTTTATCAAGAGGTATGACGTTTAAACAGTTTGCAAAGGCAGATATTTGGTTTCATGGACCTCGACGGTTAGTGAATGGTAGTTGGCCTGAACAAAAGCTACACATCATCACGACACAAACCATAACTACCACCAGACAGCAAGCTCAAATATCAGTCTTGGATTGTACTCGTTACTCCTCGCACATCAAATTAATCAATGTAACACAGAACGTGTTTCAATATCTCAGGAAAAGAGGTATAAAATACACTTTTCCAGATGCACTTATCTATCGGGTAAGACAAGCCCAGAGAGAAACTTCTGGGAATAACTATGAAAAACTTCCGCATAAGTTAAAACACAATCTCGGTTTGTGGATAGACCAAGAAAATCACAACATTCTGCGTTGTGGAGGGAGACTTAAACACGCAGATGTCAATCTAGATACCGTGCATCCATGGCTTTTACCAAAAAATCATTGGATCACAAAGTTGATTGTGTTACATGCACATCAAATCATCAAACATGGAGGAGTGTTAGACACACTCACACAAATCAGACAGCAGTACTGGATTCCTCAGGGAAGACAGTCAGTCAAATCAATCTTGAAAAATTGCATGATATGCCGAAGCTGGAGAAGCATGTCTACGGGAAATCTGTTCCCATCCTGCAGTTACTTCCACACTGGAACAGCGTCATTGCAGATGGAAATTTATCCCTCTGAGAGCCCCATGGCATGGAGGATTTTATGAACGGTTAATAGGAACTGTCAAAAGATCCTTGAGAAAATCTCAACACTGTCAAAAAATAAATCTTCAAGAACTCCAGACAGTTTTCACGGAAATAGAATCAAGGGTGAATAACCGGCCGTTGACTTACTTGTCTGATGATCCTACTCAACATGAGCCATTAAGTCCTGCACACCTAATGTATGGAAGACTTCTGACTCCAGTACCATCTCTAGTGGATGATGAGATCAGAGATCCCTCATATGTGGGTCAGAGCGAGTTGGTTCAGGGGTATAAGCATCTGTCCAGCATAATCCAAAAATGGAATGATGTTTGGACAAAAGAATACCTTACATCTCTACGAGAACATCACTATGGGGCCAATGTCCCACATAAAATATCTAATCTCCAACCTGGCGATACTATCTTGGTAGACAGTGATGGCCCTAGGGCTGTCTGGCCATTAGGTAAAGTTGTCTCAGTCCATCCAGATAGCCAGGGGATTCTGAAAATAGTCAACATCCTGTCTAAAGTAACAACTTCCCTAAAGACATTGGACAAACTCATCCACATGAAATCAGTGAGCCAGCTGCAGTTAGATCCTGAGAGACCTCAAGACACTAACTCCACTTGACCCACAGACTCCTAACAGACACAATCGTCCACAAAGGACAGCCGCACAAAAGTGCAAGCAAAATTTGCACTTGTATTATCAATCCGATGGAGAGTAAATAAATACATAGGGTTACTACTGTCCTTAGTATAGGACTGTGCCAGTTCTCTCCCTCTGGAAGATGTGGGAAATTTTTACCCACTATATCTAATAATCATCTAAGAAATGTATTATTTCTATATCATATCTATATCAAATCAAAATTGTATCAAAAAATCATATCAGAATCACAATAGATTCATTATACAGCTTGATCCTAGATGATAATGCTACTATGATCACGTACGCCATAGGGCCTAAAGATGTCTACGTGACTTTGTGCATGATCTCTCATGGATCCAGAAGCTTCTAGAAGGATTTGTTAATTAAAACATTATTGGAACATTGATTCAATATCCGGTAGGGATAAAATCAAATCTTTAATAAGAATCAGTGGTACTATCAAGTACTACTTTTAATCTTTATATCCTATATCTAATTATATTATATTCACATCTTATCTCAATCATAAGTCTAGACTGTAAAAATAATCAATCAATATTCATTGAAAGTTACCCCCTCTCAAGGGAGAGGGGGGGGGGCATCTTGGGAGAAGCGCCCAGCAGAGCCCCACGGGACCACGCGTTGTTGACAACTGTGTACACGTGTGACGGATCCTTAACGAACATTACCAGCTCAAGGACACCTTATCTAATATCATTACCACCAGTGAACACTCTAGAACTGGGGGAGTACCCGGACAATATCTACAAGGAAAATCCTAGAACATTTATATAAAATAAGAGTGTATAGTGGAGCTCACAGTGACATTGTTTCCACCACCTACATTCCTAATCTTCATCAACTATCGTTCTTCTGCAACTGCAGGGACAATCAGGTAGCAACGCTACCAGATCATCATACAGCAAAGCTGTGATATAAAATATCGTGCCTAAACTCATGACAAGAGAGAGATAATCAGTCTGGCAAACTGTCAGACAAGGCACCCGGCTGGCAGAGAAGTATATTGAAGGTTATGTTGGTATATAGTTGGCCAATTGTATGCTTGTATGACTTTAATATACCCTATAAGTCTGTCTGCCGGTTATAAAGCGAGGCAACGCCTCATATCTCAGTAAGTTTATTAATATTGTTCAACAGCTGTGAATCTTATCCAAGCACTAGACTTCATGAGTGTCCATTGTGTCAGAAAAGATTCAGCCGCAGTAAGTAAACAAGACTTCATAAGTGTCCATGGTGTTGGAAGAGATTCAGTCAGGCTGAGTGTACCTAATCTTATAAATTGAGTATACTGTAAATACATTACATATATACTTGAATATATAAATTAACTTAACCATTGCTTGCTTAGTTATTTTTTAAGTAATCATATAAGTTCATTTAATTGAATAAAATTTTAGTACTTAGTAACAGTACTTAGACCATATTTAGGGTCATTTATCATACTTCTACAATTTACTATTTAAATTGTTTATAGTATAAGTGTATTGGCTGTTAATAGCTATGGTGCTAGGCTAGACTGTGTATGTTTAAATCTCTGATTTAAACAGAGCCAGTGTTTAGTCATTAAACTGAATTTATTAAATCTTATCCTTGTATAAAATACAAGCTGATGTGAGATACCTGTTGGCAGGTGGACTGTGGATCTTCAATCAACCTATCAACTAATTCATTCACCCACCTGCCCCTTACAGCCCACAATCTGTCATTAGGAAAAGAGGAGTTAGGATTTACAACCGTAGCTAGAGATTTTAGTTGAATTAATTTGCAGACAGTAATTTTTTAATTTAGTTCAGTACAAGTCTCTGGTAGTCTCCTCTCTTATCAATCCCAGCAGGTTTTTCCCACAGGAAGTGTAATAGTCATGATGACTATGTTGGGAGTGTAACAGTCCTCATGACTATGTTGGGAGTGTAATAGTCATGATGACTATGCTGGGAGTGTAATAGTCATGATAACGATGTTGGGAGTGTAACAGTCCTCATGACTATGTTAGGAGTGTAATAGTCATGACGACTATGTTGGGAGTGTAATAGTCATGATGACTATGTTGGGAGTGTAATAGTCATGATGGCTATGTTGGGAGTGTAATAGTCATGACGACTATGTTGGGAGTGTAATAGTCATGATGGCTATGTTGGGAGTGTAATAGTCATGACGACTATGATGGGAGTGTAATAGTCATGATGACTATGTTGGGAGTGTAATAGTCATGATGACTATGTTGGGAGTGTAATAGTCATGATGGCTATGTTGGGAGTGTAATAGTCATGACGACTATGTTGGGAGTGTAATAGTCATGATGACTATGTTGGGAGTGTAATAGTCATGATGACTATGTTGGGAGTGTAATAGTCATGACGAATATGTTGGGAGTGTAATAGTCATGATGACGATGTTGGGAGTGTAATAGTCATGATGACTATGCTGAGAGTGTTATAGTCATAATGATTATGATGAGCGTGTGATTGTCATGATGACGATGGTGGAATTGCACTAGTCATGATGACTATGTTGGGAATATAATATTCATGATGACTATGTTGGGAATATAATATTCATGATGACTATGCCCGATGGGTAATAGTCATCATGAATATTACCCATGACTATGCCCGATGGGTAATAGTCATCATGAAGCATTTATAATGCTGGAAATGTTGTGGTAAAACTCCAGGCAGTATATCCCTTTTTAATTGACTTCAATAAAATAAAGTTTATCTTATTTATGTTCTTAGTAAGAATTAATTGAGTGGATTGTATGTACTTGTTAAAACTGCCTGAAATTAAGTCACTTACCTGGGGGGACAATTTGTAGCTTAAACCACTAAGATGGTTCCTTCTTAAACTACCAATTGTTTACCTAAGTTTAATTTTATATCATACCACATATGGTGGTCTAATGTACTATTATTTCAATAATTATTACTAGTTATGAACACTACTTCTACAATAACTAGAGTGGGCTTAGCTGAGCCTGTAGTATGGGCCTGCTAAGGCTGTGTAGTTTTAGCATCAAATGGGTGTGGCCCTGTGCCTGTGGGAAGATGAAACGGGAAGATGCGAAAGGAAGATGGAACTCTCACCGATGACAACAAAGAAATGAGCGAGCTACTGAGGAAGCAATACGACTCTGTCTTCAGCGAGCCATTAAACGCACTAAAGATCGATAACCCAAATGAATTTTTCATGGATTTGATACCAACATCAAATCATATATCAGACGTCACCCTATCCCCACTGGATTTTGAAGAAGCCATAAACAGTATGCCTATGCACTCCGCACCAGGCCCGGATTCTTGGAACTCCATATTCATCAAGAACTGTAAAAAACCACTATCGCAGGCCCTTCACATTCTGTGGAGACAAAGCCTAGATACTGGCGTTATTCCTGATATACTAAAAACAGCAGAGATAGCACCACTTCATAAAGGAGGAAATAAGGCAGAGGCAAAAAATTACAGACCGATAGCACTAACATCGCACATCATAAAAATTTTTGAGAGAGTGCTAAGAAGTAAGATCACAAAATACATGGAATCACAGCATCTCCATAACCCCGGACAACATGGTTTCAGAACAGGGCGCTCTTGCCTGTCGCAGTTGCTGGACCACTATGATATGGCATTAGATGCTATGGAAGACAAACAAAACGCTGATGTAATTTACACAGATTTTGCAAAAGCTTTTGATAAATGTGACCATGGTGTTATTGCCCATAAAATGCGCTCAAAAGGAATTACCGGAAAAGTAGGCAGATGGATCTACAATTTCCTGACCAACAGAACCCAATGTGTAATAGTCAACAAAATAAAATCCAACCCGTCAACCGTTAAGAGCTCAGTCCCCCAGGGTACTGTGCTTGCTCCAGTACTTTTTCTCATCCTTATATCGGACATAGACAAGAACACAACCTATAGCACTGTATCATCCTTTGCAGATGACACTAGGATCTTCATGAGAGTAGGCAACATAGAGGACACGGCGAACCTCCAGTCAGATGTAGATCAGGTCTTTCTATGGGCTACAGAAAATAATATGGTGTTTAACGAAGACAAGTTCCAGCTCATGCGCTATGGAAAAAATGAAAATATAAAAACTGAAACCACGTACAAAACTCAGGCAAATCATAACATAGAACGAAAAGGCAATGTAAAGGATCTGGGTGTACTCATGTCGGAAGACCTTACCTTTAAAGAACACAATAAAGTAGCCGTCACAACTGCAAGAAAAATGACAGGTTGGATAACAAGAACTTTTCACACTAGAGATGCTATACCGATGATGACACTTTTCAAAACGCTTGTGCTCTCTAGAGTGGAGTACTGCTGCACAATGACAGCCCCTTTCACTGCGGGTGAAATTGCTGACCTGGAGAGCGTGCAGAGATCCTTTACTGCTAGAATCCACTCGGTAAAACATCTAAACTATTGGGACCGACTAAAGAGCCTAAATCTGTATTCCCTTGAGCGCAGGCGGGAGAGATACATAATAATTTACACGTGGAAAATATTAGAGGGGCTGGTCCCAAACCTGCACACAGAAATAACATCACATGAGACCAGAAGACATGGCAGGATGTGCAGAATACCCCCGTTGAAAAGCAGAGGTGCAACTGGTACTCTGAGAGAGAACTCTATCAACATCAGAGGCCCGAGACTGTTCAACACGCTTCCACTACACATAAGGGACATAACTGGCAAACCCCTCGCAGTGTTCAAGAGAGAACTGGATAAGCACCTCCAAAGGATACCTGATCAACCAGGCTGTGACTCATACGTCAGGCTGCGAGCAGCCGCATCCAACAGCCTGGTTGATCAGTCCAGCAACCAGGAGGCCTGGTCGATGACCGGGCCGCGGGGACGATAAGCCCCGGAAGCACCTCAAGGTATCCTCAAGGTATCAAGGTGGGTGCCACGTAATGGCGGCTGTGGGAGGCTACAAGCGTTGGCAAACAGCTAGGTTAATTATGCGTATGGTCCAATTGTCTGCACAGCATCTTGCTACTTCAACTCACAATTTACCTGTTTGGTATGCAAGGAGTTAATAACAGGTCCCTAAACATATCAATTACAGGTATAACATGAAATGTGAGGGCTGTAAAAATGGGCTACACGTACTTCTTGTTGTTTTTTCTTCTATATTATAACTGCCTACCCTATTGATATTAAACAGTGCACTACTGTAATATACAAATACTTGGTAAGACGGATACGTTCGTTGCTGTGGCTTGTTGAGAGGCTGTGTTGCTGGTTGTTGACACGTAAATTGGGTGTCTAGGTGTTTCAGCTTTGGGAGCAACCTCCAGCGTGTTTGTTATTGTTGTGTGAGAGCAGCGTCAGTAAGTGACTCTGGATTTGTGTACTGTTCCAATATTTTGTTGGTTCTACCTCTAAAGTAATTCTACATTAACAAGGGAATCAAGCTATATTTTGGTGTTAGTAATTATATTCAGTCTTGTTGAGTACTTTTTTGTTCAACTTAGACATTAAACTGCTATAGAAACATTATTATAATTTGGAAATATACGGCGACGTCATGGAGTCTCCCATTCTCTAATTTTAAGAGGATACTGACTAAGGGAGACTATGTTATTATCTGTGTGTCGGATTCCCGACATAATTCCGGGGGGGGAGGGGGGAAGAACACGGGTCTAAGTCCCGGTAAGGACTGCGATCACTTTATTCTTCTCCTTCATGATTATAGTGCTGCTTTAATTTGAGTTTACATTGTTGTGCTGCAGTCCTTTGGGGACGTATGTCCCGTACTGGCGTATCGGGTGCTGGAAGTCGTTGAACTACTTCTTTCCTTGCCAGTTCTAAAGGAACTAATTTCTCTAAAGTTTTGAGAGTAGTGTTGCCTCGGCATTTTACTTTCACTATTCTCAAGATGCCCTGGCTGTCTGGATGAACAGAGACTATTTGACCTATAGGCCACTCTGAGCGTGATCCATCACTATCCACCAGAACTATGTCACCAGGGTTCAAGTTAATTCTGTTGTAGGGGTTGTTTGCCCTGTAATGATACTCCCTCAGAGCTGTAAGATATTCTCGAGTCCATACGTCATTCCACCGACTTATCACACCTGATAGATGTTTGAAACGTTGAACCAAATCACTCTCTTGGACATATGAAGAATCCTCTGGTTCCTCGTCCGTAAGGGACACAAGTGTTTTGAGAGGTCTCCCATACATCAAATGAGCTGGACTTAATGGTTCACGCTGCAAAACATCATCAGAGGGGTAGGTAAGTGGTCGGTTATTAACTCGTGCTTCTGTCTCTATGACTACGGTTTGAAGCTCCTGTAGGTCAATCTTTTGGCGGTGTAGGGTTTTTCGTAGAGAACATTTCACCGTACCAACCATGCGTTCATAGAAGCCTCCGTGCCATGGTGCTCTGGGAGGTATGAATTTCCATTGGCACTGCCGTTGATTTAGGGCCGTGCGTACCTTTGGGTGTGTCCAGATTTTCCTCAAACATGCTTCCCCTGTCACTAAGTTGGACCCATTGTCTGAGATCATTAACTTAGGACAGGATCTACATGAAGCAAACCTGCGAAAAGCCTTTAAGAATGCTTCGGCACTCATATCGGGAGTCACTTCTAGATGGACTGCCCTTGTTGTGGCACAAGTAAAAAGACAGATGTAAGCTTTTACTGGTTTCTTGTCTTTAGTGCCTGTCAGTGTTAGTGCTCCTGTGAAATCTACTCCTGTTGTCTCAAAGGGGCGAATATGTACGACTCGTTCCTTCGGAACTGGAGGAGGGCCAGGATATGGACACACTCTGGCATCGTATCTCCGGCAAATAACACTGGATTTTTTTTTTTTTTTAGATATATACAAGAGTTGTTACATTCTTGTACAGCCACTAGTACGCGTAGCGTTTCGGGCAGGTCCCTGGAATACGATCCCCTGCCGCGAAGAATCGTTTTTTCATCCAAGTACACATTTTACTGTTGCGTTAAACAGAGGCTACAGTTAAGGAATTGCGCCCAGTAAATTCTTCCCGGCCAGGATACGAACCCATGACATAGCGCTCGCGGAACGCCAGGTGAGTGTCTTACCACTACACCACGGAGACTGCAAATTTGCAGTCTCAAAAAAATTGTCTCAGTCTAAAGTCTAAATTTGCAATCTACAACAGATTTGATTATTGATTTTACTGTCTGTCTACCTTGGGGTAGCCAGTACTGTTGTCTTAAGTCCGTGAAAGTATCTAATACCCCACCATGCAGAGTGCAGTATTTGTGTATATGTAACACAATTAGTTTGCTTACTCTGTGGTGACGAGGGAGCAATATTGGTTTTTTTGCTTCCAGATCTATGTCAGCGTGCTGTAAGCGGCCTCCGCATCTGATTATGATAAAATTGTCAGTGTCTACCCAGAGACCCAGATCATGTTGTAGCTTCTTTGGAACATTGTCAAATTCTGACCCGAATGTGTCGATCTGAGCTCTTTTGACCCAATACCTTAGGGCATTAGGGAATTTATGCTTTATTCCTATTTTCTTCAGAAAATCAAACACTAATTGGGTGACACCTATAAGTTTGTTCAGTTCAGAGTACTGAGTAGGATCAATTACCAAAGTCCGAGGTGGTTCTGGATTCTCAGTGGGAACAGTGACATTGGTCACAATGACTTGTGGCTTTTGTTCAGGCCACTGGTCGCTGACTAGCCAGTGAGGTCTGTCAGGAGACATATTTTTCCTGCTCTCTTGTGCACTGAATGAAGTACGAAATTGCTTAGTGCACCAGTGATGTGCACCATGTTTCAACTTTCTGGATATAAACTTTTCCACAGTCGTGTTGGGTGTCATTGGACAGCCCAAAACATATGCTAGCTAGTGATGTCATTCTGATCGCTGTATCAGGTCTGTGAAGGAAATTACAGGAGGGAGTTGATTTCAGGGAAATTTGGGACTATTCAAGTGTAGAGAGGGAGGTATGGGGGGTTAACGGCTGTAGACCACCCCCCCTATCACGTGTCCATCTCGTGAGCGTGGGGGTAGCGTCGTGAAGCAGGTGCACCATTGGCCAGGGCTCCTGGGCCTCAGGAATGCTGAACCGTGATTGGTCAAGACGCTGAGGGGTACCACATGGTATGCTTGAGGCCGTCTTGGCGGGAAAAATCATTCTTACCTCATACGCTGCTGTAGAGAGACGTATCTTCCCATGCTAGGCCAAGCATCGGGAAATACCGCCTGCAACGTTACTAAAGTCACGCCTATATTCTTGCTATCTTGCCGTGTGCCGTCCGTAAGAATCCGGTAATCGGGAAGGTGCATGAACCGTACCAGTGTGAACTTTGTCGTCTAAGCGCGGGATAGTGAGACGCCATCTTAGAGCAACTGGACTATGTGGGGCCGTTAATTATCGCGCTAGGATAGTGACATCAGCTGTCTAACGCATCTGTGCGTGAAGGTACTGCAGTGAGACGTGCTAGAGAAGGTTTCAGTGTTATGAGAGAAACCTGAAATACGAAGGTCTGAGGAACAAACGAACAGTGAAGGACTCTGTCTCGTGTACCGTGTAGCACCGTGTACCGTCGTACCCTGGGGTACCGTGTCAAGTGGAAGGGCGTGGTACCGCATCCCCGCTGTGTATATCTGTTGTGCGCACACCCTGGGCTGCCCTAAGCCTGTCGAGTGCCCGCGACACCTGGTCTCTGTGTGTGGTGCTAACCCCGTGGTCGAGGACCCTGTGCTCCACCTGACCACGTGTAGGAAGTGAGGACGTCTACGTCATCATCCAGTGGGAGTGTGAGGGTGACGAATGTATGAGTGTGTGTAGCGGGCCCGCATGTGATGTAAGTACAGTACACTATTTCAGTTTGGATAATAAAACTCTGAAGCTGGGTTCGTCCCCAGTGTTCCGTCTGTCCTCTGTCCCTGTGACCACCTAGTGAGGTGAATGGGAATTGGAGACATGTGAGAATACCCTGTTTGACGTCACCAAGTTGAGGTTGGGCCCAACTGTGATTTTGACGTGTGTGAGGACACATAGAGACACATCCAGTGGTGGAGTACAGTGAGTTAATTGCTTCTATGTTCTCTATGTGCCGTGTATGTAATTTGCTGTAATTTGATTCCCTTTTTCAGCAGTGAAAGTGGTAACAGGGAGGTTTCCCTTGGTTATAAATAATTCTCATTATTATATTGGCCAGCGTTTATTTTACTGTTGTGTGTGGTAAAGTGTGAATTATTGGGGAATAATTTACTGGGAAATCATTTACAAGTTTTGCCGTGAGTGGCAAGGATGTACTGTGTTGTACTGTGTTGTACCGTGTGTAAACCGTAGACAAGTTGTCCTTGGTTGAAGGCGTTGTGTACTGTGAAGGATTCCGTGAGAATTAAAGTCAGTTAACGTCACCGGGGGTCACGATTTACTTAACGAGGTCACTTGTTCGTTGAACATTGTTGAGATTAACGTAGAGACGTGTAAAGGCAACAGTCACAGTGAAGTTCACGCAGTGGAGGAATTGTCAAGTGAAGACTAACGTAGTGTTAACGATTTAACGAGCTGTCGTTAATTGATTGATTAACGTAAGGGGTTGATCTGTCTGTTATGATCGGAGTCAATTGCGCTGTAATTAAGCTGCTGTAATTCGTTGGACTGATCAGATCTGTCTGCAGACAGAGGGATTAAGCACTCGTAGCTAATTAAGGAGAATTAGTAACCGCCACTTAGTGAATTCACCAGGTGTTGATGTTGTTATTTACACGGAGTGTGTTGTAACCTTGTGTGTGGTACAGTAGTCCACCCTCGTTAAGGTAATCTTGTCGTAAGACCGGAAGTGAACTGTCAGTTGAGAGACAGTAGGCTTTATCAATACTCGTCTGAATTAATAGGCTGTTGTATTCAGTAATTAATTGGGAATTACTCACCGAATGCTTGACTTTCAAGTTGATGTAATTAATTGATTTATGAGTTATTGCTGCCATTTAAGTGTCATTGAGACACGTGTGTGTTAACGTAATTGTTTAAATTCATTAGAGTAACTTTTGTTGTTGATTGTCCTGAGAGACAAGTGTTAACGTAAGATTTTTATAAGGGGTTATCATTCTTGGATTAACCGCCTTGTTACTTGGTACCTCGTTGAGAGCAGCGAGCGCCAGTCAAGTTTAGTGATTATTGTTCACCGTGAAGCCGTGACAATATTGATTGCAAGCTTGCGTCACCAGTGGGCACCACTTTGTTCAGTTAGTGTCATTGTTCAGTCAGCGACGACGGGATAAGGATACCGTGGGTCCATCAGGCTGTTGATTAGCTGTTCTTGAATGTGCCACTGGAGTGACAGTAACGTCAATTCACTGTGTATTAGTTTTAGTTTATTTTGTGAATAAATTGTTTGTTATAGAAAACGGTCGTTTACGTCAAACCTTACAATATTACTGCCCCACATTTCATGTTCTGCAACGCTTTGCCTGCTTATGTTCATATCAAGTCTGTATCTAAAGCTCGAGTCCATTGCACAGCACTACACTTCTATAAATACGAAGTGAGAATCCGTCGGCTACCCTTAATTAGTTGTCAACTAGGAGGAGCCAGCGACCTAAGTGACAGGTGTTACCCGTGTGGTTTCGCCTGGCGGTTTGCTCCCGCGGTCCTATGATCTTAGGCTTTAAGATTAAATATCTGCCACTGGCAGCTCTTGCTGTTTAAGGTCTGCCTCTCTTGCGAGGTAGTTACGATTAACGTAACATCAATAGGACTTACTTTCTTTTGATAATTGTCAAAGAAAAAAAATCTCACAAGGTCCATTGAACCACATCTCTGCCTTTGTTAATTGCCGTAAAGTCAGGCCTCGGGAGAGATAGTCAGCTGGATTCTCTTTAGTGGGTACATATCTTAGTTTATACCCTACTGATAACTCTCGTATTTCCTTAACGCGGTTACTCACGTAAGGATTCTTACTGTTATTGTTCTTAACCCACTGTAGCACTGCCTCATTATCCGACCAAACTACTGTTTCTTTAAAGTGGATGTGGCTTAAGGCCTTGATCAGATAATGAGCCAATCTTACACCTAGCAGTAAGGCTGTTAATTCCAGTTGTGGCAGTGATCTTTTCTTTAAAGGTGCCACTCTGGCCTTTGATGTGAGCAAGTTGGCTTGCCCATTTGAGACCAGGTAAGCTACTGTGCCATAAGCCTTTTCTGAGGCATCACAAAATACATGTAGCTTAATTGGTTCTTTTTTATTTACTACTGTGTTTCTAGGGAACTTGACAGACTCTAGGGTACTTAAATCTTTTACTAACCCTTGCCATTTTTCTTGTAAGGCAGGTGTCAGAAGATCATCCCAGCCTATCTTTTGTTGCCAACATTCCTGTATTATCAACTTCCCATTAATTAGGATTGGGCTTAATAGTCCTAATGGGTCGAAGGGTTTGCTGACTTGTGATAGTAATTTTCTCATTGTTAAGTTAGTGGTATTTGGCTCCACCGACTTGATTGTCAACTGATCGGTTGTCGTGTTCTATTTGACACCTAGTACCTTTGTCGTCTCGGGTACCTGGTAGTCGGGAAATTCAGTTGCGATCAGTTGATTTAATTTATCATTGTTAGAGACTCAAAACTGGAGAGGCATATTGGCTCCCATTAATTCTCGATTGGCCTCATGGTATATGTCCAACAGTTTACTTTCACTGGTGGTTGTTCCTTGAAAATTATCCACATACAGGTTTTTGCTAATTTCCGTCTTGTTCGGGCTATTGGACTTCTTCAAGTGCGTATCCAAGGTAGCTTGGAGCAGAAAGGGAGATGACGTGGTGCCAAACAAGACGGACGCAAACCGGTAAGTGATTAATTTACTGTTCGGATCGTTAGGATCCTTAATCCATAGGAACTTTGTGTAGTTCCGGTCTTCTTCTTGAAGACCTACCCTAAGGAATGCCTTACTGATGTCAGCCGTATATGCATAAGTCCTAATACGAAACTTTAACAGCACGTCGTAAAGCCTTTGAGTTAGGCTAGGGCCAGTTTGAAGGCAGTCATTTAACGAAACACTACTCGGCTTCCTTTTAGCACTGCAATTAAATACTATCCGTAATGGGGTAGTTGCAGAATTTTTCTGTACAGGGTGATGTGGTAAGTAGTGACCTTCCTTTGGGTTATCATTTGTAACAACTTCGATAAATTTGTCATCGAGTTGCTTCTGTATTATTTCATGGTACAACTTCAAGTTCTCAGGTTGTCTTTGTAAGCGCAACACCTGTGATCTCAATTGGTTTTGTGCCATAAAATGGTTGACGGGTAGCTGAGGGTGATTCAGCTTCCATGGTAACCTGACCCAGTATTGATTATCTCTGTATATAACTGAGTCCAGGTATTGTTTGTAAGTCCAGTCATCATCTGGGCTAGGTTGTTCAGGGACAATGCCGAGAGTTGCCAGGTCCCATAATTTATGTACAGGGGGATCAAGGTCTTCCTCGGACATGTCTCCGAGTTGCAGTGGAGACTGGTCTCCTAGTCATGCAACCATTACTGGGTTGGCATGTTTGTGTTCTACAGGTGCGGGTTGTTATAGCCGTAATACTGGGCCTGTTAGCAAATAGCCACCTGCAGATGGTAACACGTTCATACCGTGTTTGTCTTCCTTTCCTTTGATAAACTTATGGTAGACATCTGATCCCATAAGGATTCCAATATTGGAAAGGTTGTCCGATTTGATTTTATCGGCCAAATGAATTCCCTTTTTTTCTAGGAATTTGGCTGTTGTCCCCAGACCACTTACATACAGATCTGTTGGGAATCTATCTACTACTAGAGCTTGTACCTTTCGTTCGTAACCTCCTAATCGTACTTTGGGTTGTACTACCTTGAAGAGTCAGGCTCCTGAGTCAGTCAGGAATCCTGCTATGTTTATTCGTGTCTCCTCTACAGGTGTAAGTTTCAGTGTATCTACCAACTCTTTGGATATAAAGGTCAATTGGGACCCTTGATCAAATAATCCACGTACAGTAGCTTTGTTCTCTCCATTTCTAATGATCAATCGCGCAGTAGGTAGAGCTGATTTATGTTTAGACCTTGTTGAGAAGACACTTATGTCAGGTAACACAGTACAAAGCTGTACTGAAGTGATAGTTCCTTCCTCCTCCTGTGGTTTGGCAGACTTTGTACTCGAGTCCCCACAAAGTGCTGTATGGTGTTGACCCTTATGGCACCTATTACTGGTGCGTATTGTAGATGTGCAGGTGTCGGGATGATGTTCCCTTATACACTTGGTACATCTATGTAACTCCTTGAGTCGTTTTATGCATGTTGCACGATCGGGGAAACGTCTGCAATTGTACATGGAATGTGATTGTCCACAGAACAGACATGGTCTCCAGACGTTAACAGTATGTTGTGGAGTCACCGATTTGGGTGGCGCGTTGACTGTAGGTTTGGAGGTACCAACTGCATATGTGCCCACACTGCCTTGTTTCCACTTTGGGGAGGGAGAAGCTGTCTTTGATTTGTTTGGAGTACTGTTTGTACTCTGTTGTTTACTATTAGTAGTGGACGAAGGTTTAGATGTCGCTTTTCCATCTGGGTTAACTCTTTCTCGTTCTATGATGGTTTGCAACCCTTTTGTAATCTCTGTTACGGTTAGAGAGGACTTACCATATAACACAAACAGCTTATCCAGTATGTCACTGGGTAATTTGCGTGTCATATGGACTTGGATTATCCAGTCTGACGCATCTAAGTCCACTTTATTTTTAAGTGCCTTGAGCAAAGACTCAAGGTCCAATCTAAAGGCTTGGAGTGAGCCTGCTGTATTATTTGGATGCTTAATATCTAACAGCTTCTGGGTTAGAATTCTGATAGTCCTTTCTGGTTTTGCATAATTGTCCTTAAGGAGTTGTACGGCATTGTCATAATCGTCATCTGTGTGATTCAGATTACAGACCACCTGAAATGCTTCATCCTTCAAGACACTCTGTAAATATGTAAACTTTGTCGTCTTTGGTACATTGGCATTAGAATCCACAGAATCGACAAATTTGCTCCAGAAACTGTCCCAACTCTCGTCCTCTGTTCCAGAAAAAGTTGGGAGACTGAGTGATGGTAATTTGACTTCTGGTGCTGTCTGATTCTGGGTAGTTGTGGCTGCAGTATTTATATTGGCCTTATGGGCGTTTATCAAATCGTCATAGTGTTGTAATTTTACAAACATTGCATCTTCATAATCAGAGTGTTCTTGGAGAAAGTCGTTCATCGTAACTTCATCAATACTGGTAATGTTAAGTAAATCTTGATATTCTTTCATTTGTTGCAACACACGGTCATATTTGTTCCGTGTAAGCTTAAGATAGTTTTCCAGTGCTGCATAATTAACTGGAGTTTGTTTACTCATGTCTTCACATTTGTTAATCTGCCTTGTAAGGTGACCCTTCAAGCCATTTAGGGTTAATTTTACATTTTTGACAGTAGACATCTTGGAAGTACTTGCTAGTCGTATGGTCTAACTATTTCTTTCACTTGAATTAGTAGAGCAACTAGTCTCCGAACTAGAGCTGTTATCATTAAAAAAATATAATCATACACACTATAATTTGAGTGGTAAGCCTGTATCAATGCTGGTATTCCGCAAGTTAGCCCATCATTATCACTCTTGGTTGGTACAGAGACACAGGTTAACACTCAAAGGTGAAATGATTATAGTTAAATTATACCTATAGTTGTACTGTATTAATATCAGGTTGACAACACAACTCGGGTTGTCATGAATACTGCATAAAAATATGTGCTCGCTAGGTTGTAATATATGTTCAACTCTAGACAAGTGTAAAAAATTCTTACCCTTACACCAGGTTAGCACAATAAATTAAACTAGGTTGCTGTACAACACCAGCCTAAAATGTCCTACCCTTGTGCAAGAATTTGCTGTAAATAATGTGGTATGCAGTAAATATTATGTTAATGGCGCAATATTAAAGTAATGTTCTATATACTTAAATTACAAAACATTTATAAGTAACTTATAAGTAAAGTAGCCTCTTATCAACCTCTTGTAATGAAAAAAGCACAATTGTTCTTTTGGTACAGGCCTCAGAACAATAATAGTGCTTTGTTGTAAGTTCTGATTGCTATGAGATTGAAAAGTTAGGCTAGAAATAATGCAAATATATGGCAGTGTCTTCCTGCTATAATTAATGTATATATAATATTGCACTAAAGTTATATATCAGGATCTTATATGTAGGTGCAATGTACCTACTGGTTAACTGTAATAATCATCCGGTTCAAAGGACCAATATTATGTGGTAAAACTCCAGGCAGTATATCCCTTTTTAATTGACTTCAATAAAATAAAGTTTATCTTATTTATATTCTTAGTAAGTAAGAATTAATTGAGTGGACTGTATGTACTTGTTAAAACTGCCTGAAATTAACTCACATACCTGGAGGGACAATTTGTAGCTTAAACCACTAAGATGGTTCCTTCTTAAACTACCAATTGTTTACCTAAGTTTAATTTTATATCATACCACATATGGTGGTCTAATCTACTATTATTTCAATAAATAAATTAAATAAATAAATATGTTTATTCAGGAAAGGTACATACATAGAGAGATTTACATAAGTGGATCGATTTATAGATAGAGATAGTACATACAATGCCTAAAGCCACTATTACGCAATGCGTTTCGGGCAAGAAAACATTAATATCTAAAACTTAATACTAATTGAACAAAAAGAATAAAATGTTTTGAGAACAGATACAAATAAAGGTACAAAAAAAAGGGGGAACATGACTGAAAAGCAGCACAAATACAATATGTAGACAAACAGCGTTGAATAAAAAAAAAAAAAAAAAAAGACATGGGTTGACAATAGAGGGGTAAGGTAGGTTACAGGGAGTTTATCAGGTAGTGTTTAGTTTTAATCTTAAACTGGTTGAGAGAGGTACAGTCTTTAACATGGTTGGGAAGGTCATTCCACATTCTGGGTCCCTTGATTTGTAGAGCATTTCTAGTTTGGTTAAGTCGTACTCTTGGAATATCAAAACTGTATTTATTTCTGGTGTGGTGCTCATGGGTTCTGTTACAGCTTTCAATGAAGCTTTTGAGGTCAGGATTGGCATTACAGTTCAGCGTTTTATATATGTATAATACACATGAGAGAATGTGCAGTGACTTAATATCTAACATATTGAGAGATTTGAGTAGGGGTACCGAGTGATGTCTGGGGCCAGAGTTGGATATTGTCCTAATAGCAGCTTTGTGTTGAGTAATTAGAGGACGTAAATGATTTTGGGTAGTAGAACCCCAAGCACAAATACCATAGTTGAGATATGGATAGATGAGGGAGTAATAGAGAGTCACCAGGGCAGGGCGGGGTACATAATATCTGATCTTAGAAAGAATGCCAACAGTTTTTGAAACTTTTTTTGATATATTTAGAATGTGTCCCTGGAAATTAAGCTTGTGATCAATGAGAACGCCAAGGAATTTGCCATCTAATTTGTTACAAATTTGGGTATTGTTAATCTTGAGATTTATTTGGTTAGAGGATTTATTGCCAAACAGAATATAGAAAGTTTTGTCAATGTTAAGGGTGAGTTTGTTAGCAGTTAGCCAAAGATGGACTTTCTCTAGCTCAGTATTCACTGTGGCATTTAGAGCAAGGGGGTCAGGACTGGAGTAAATGAAGGTTGTGTCGTCAGCAAACAGAATTGGTTTGAGGTGTTGGGAGGCATTTGGAAGGTCATTAATGTAGATGAGAAAGAGGAGAGGGCCAAGTATACTGCCCTGAGGAACACCAATGTTGATGGGTAGGGTAGGAGAAATTGAATTGTTCACAGAAACATACTGGAGTCTGTCAGTAAGGTAGGATTTGAGGTATTGCAGGGAGTGTCCTCTGACTCCATAATGATGTAATTTAAGAAGAAGGTTTTGGTGGTTGACAGTGTCAAAAGCCTTTCGCAGGTCCACAAATAACCCAACAGGGAACTCATTTTTATCAAGAGCTGTATGAATCAAGTTAATCATACTAATAAGTGCATCATTAGTGCTTTTTTTGGGTCTGAAGCCATATTGGCAAGAGCTAAGTATATTGTGTTTGGCTAGATAAGAGTAAAGCTGCTTGTAGATTAATTTCTCAAATATTTTTGACAGGTTAGGCAGGATTGATATAGGTCTGTAGTTGTTAACATCTGTGAGATCACCACATTTGTGTACCGGGGTTACTCTCGCTTTTTTTAGAATATCTGGAAAGGTTTGGAGTTCAAGTGACTTGTTGAAGAGCAATGCAATTGCAGGGGCTAAAGTTCTGGAGGCTTTTTTGTAAATTAAAGTTGGTATTTCCTCAAGGGCACTAGACTTGGTTTTAAGGGAAAGGATTATCTCATTGACTTCAGTGGAATTAATAGGCTTTAAGTACAGAGACTGTGGATAGTTACCTGTAAGATAGTCGTTAACACCAGTACTGGAGGATGGAATATCGTTCGCAAGGGAAGAACCAATAGAAGAGAAGAACCTATTGAACTCAATAGCAGAATCAGAGGCTGAAAGCTGACCATCGTTATTGGACAGGAGTGTATGTTTGTTATTTAGAATCTTCTTTGATCCCAATATTTGTGAAATTGTGCTCCAAGTTTTTTTAATGTTTCTCCTTATTTGGGTAAATTTATCCTCGAAGTATTTAGTTTTAGCTCGTCTAATTATCTTAGATAGCAATAACGAGTAATTCTTTGAGAATTCTTTGGAGACAATACCTAATCTATACTTCTTCTCAAGGTCATGTTTTTTATTAATGGATTTAAGTATTCCCTTTGTTAGCCAGGGATTGTTAAGCCTTTTGGTTGTGACTTGTTTTGTAAGCATAGGACAGTGGGTGTTATAAAGGCTAAGAGTTTTTTGAAGAAAAGATTGCACTGCTAGGTTGATGTCCCCTATGTTACCTAACTCGGACTCCCAATTGACATTATCAGCAGCAGTTATAAAATTGGCTAATGCAGTTTCATTGTGCAGCCTAAAACTTAGCTTCCTTGATTCTAGAGGTGGTTTGCTAATGTTAGTTAAGAGAAATGTGGGGTAATGGTCTGTAGTGCTATCGGTGATTATACCTGAAGTAAGTGGAGAGGTTAAGTTTGTCCAGATGTGATCTAGAGACGTGGCAGTACTATCAGTGATTCTAGTAGGTCTAGTGATTAAGGGTATGAGGAAGCAGGAATTCATACAGTTAAGGAAGCTAACAGTAGTAGGGTGTTCAGGCTCGCAGAGGTCAATATTAAAGTCCCCTGCGATAATTAGATGGTTTTTGTTCAGTCTGTTATCGAGTATTAGGTTTCTGAGGTTTGAGTTGAATTCGGATACATCAGTGTTAGGAATTCTATAGACTGCACCCACAGACAGGACAGACTCGGCACCCTTGACTCTGAAGCTAGCGAAGATATACTCCCCACAGGAGTCTCTAGTTCTAATTTCTTTTAAGCATGTAAGTTCATGGTGGTAGTAAAGAGCAATACCACCACCTCTCTGAATTTGACGACAGTTGTGAATTGCCGAGTAGTTAGGCATGTTAAAGAGTTGAGTAGTGTCCTCTTTCAACCACGTTTCAGTAAGTATAATAAAAGAGAATTTGTTGTCAACAGTTTCAATCAAGGCACTAACATCATCGAAATGTTTACCTAGGGATCTAACGTTCAGGTTGATTACAGAGATATTGTGATTATGAGTTAATACATTGTTAACATCTTGTGCTGCAAAATAACTGCAATTTAGATCATTAAAATGATGATTGTCATAGATAGTGGATAAGAGGTTTAGTTCAGGGTCTATACTTGACTGCATAAAGAGGCTGGTTGCAGGAAAACAAGGCAGTTGTGGCAAATACAAAGTCGAATTAAGCTATAAGTGGGGAAAAAATATATAAACAAGACTATACAAAACAAACACAAAATGAACAACAAAGAAAAAATGAGGTAGCTAACAAGGGTCTTACAAGGGTACAATGGAGTAAGGGAGTATGGTGAGGCTAGGCAACCTAGGTAGTAAATGAACTCAGAGAAAAAACATATAAACATAGACTATACAATACAAAAGGTATAGATATACAAAAAAAAGATATAAACAAAACTATACAATACAAAAACAAAATGAACAAAAAAAGAAAATTGAGGTAGATTGCTTACAAGTATTCTCAGGTACACTGAAAGTAACAATATGCTATTTGAGACACAGGCAAAGCCAGGGGTACACTGGAGTAAAGGAGTATGGCGAGGCTAGGCAAACTAGGTAAAAGACGAAATCAGAGAAAAAAGTTGAAAAATAAGTATAGGACAAATTTAAGCAAATGATTATATAATATAACTAGTTCAGTTATGACTGTACAACTATTAAGACCTAAAGGAATAATTAAGACAATTAATTAAGTCCAGTAACAGACTAGTAAAGAGTAATTTAGAAATTCAGCTAAAAGTGAAACAAGGAGACTTAAGTTACCTAGCCCGCACTAGGTGACAAGGGGGTTAATTAAGTTGATTCATTGAGAGTGACAATAAGGTGAGGCAAACCACTTTGGGAGAGGAAAGTGTTGAGGTTCTCTTCATTAGTAATTGTAAACATTTTCCCCTCAGCAGTCTTTCTCACTTTAATCAATCCATCTCTTACAAAGCACTGATGAATCGCCTCTGGGTTTTGATGACGGATTTGACGCAGGCGGTAGAGGAGTTGCTGTCTTTTCCTAGTCAAGCACTCGTTGATGTATATTCCCTTCCGTTGGGATGCAGCTGACCGAACAAGATGCGATTTCAAGGACTGGGAAGTCAGCTTCAGGCGAATTTTCCGCTGGTTTTGACCTGATGGATTCTTTTTGCCTACTCTGTAGGCAGCAATAATGTCTGTTTTATTTATAATGACCTGCAATTCGTTTTTTATGAGAGCCTGAGCTATTTCAACACATTTTTCACCTTCACGCTCCACAGGTATATCTTGGGATGACATAATAACAGAGTCCAGCAGCTTTTGCTGATCTTGTTCTTCCTGGGAGACGGAACGTTGAGCGGATAATGTACTGATACATTCGGTCATTTTGTTGAGAGCTTCCTCTTGTTTTTTTATTGCTTCATCAGTTTTCATAAGATTGTTTTTCTCACGGAGATCATTCAAGTCATGCTGGAGTTGATCTTGGCTAGCCTTAAAGTTTCTAATATCGTCGCGGAGGAGGGTTATTTCTTGTTGTTGACGATGGAGATTCGCACAGTTAGCTAGATTCTCATTTTGAAGACTCAAGATGATAGCATTTTGAGACTCAAGGACTAGGCACAACTTTTTAAACCACTGATTCTCGGTCCAGTTCAGGAACTCCGGTGAGGGACCGGAAGCTCGCTTGAATTGCGTAAACTGGGATGTTAGCATGTTAATGGGAGAGGATTGAGAGGACCCCGCTCCCTTGCTCAATGGGGTTGAGGGTAGAGCAGCACCTCTGCCGTGGACCCCAGAGCTTCCAGATGGAGAAACACGAAGGCTGTCAGAGTTGGCCGGGATGGATGCCTTGTTAGGGGGTTGTTGCTCTTATTTCCCTGCGCAGTCACGTTTTTAGGAGACATAATTGTTAGAGAATGGACCAGGGGTATTTGTTGTGGAGAAACTTGCGTCAGGCAGCGCGGTGGCGAGGAGAGGCGGGCAGCATGCACTGATACTCACAGCCGTGGCGGTTTGTTGTGAAATTTGATTGAGATGGAATGAGTTGCTTTTGGTTTGTTTCTTTGATAGTGCTATAACATGCTTGAACTCCAGGTACTTAGCTGCCTGTGGGTGGCGGTCTACATCATCTAGCAGTAGTTTGAGGGCTGTAAAACAGCTAAGAGCGAGGAGCGTAGCGTGCAGACGACAACAGCGACTGTTGTTGTTCAGTTTTGTGTATCTACATTTGTGTTCACCATAGCGAACAACTAAGCTGGTATGGTGAGTGCAGTCAATAAAAGGTGGCCACACACAGTCAGAAGACAACGCCACTACCCTCCCCTCCTACAGCATTACTCCTCCCTCCATGGAGCACAGCGCTAAATATCACCACAATCCTGCTATTATCAGAACCCTGGTCAGTTTTATAACAGTCAGGGGTCTTCTGTAATAATATCATCGCTACATAATAGCATGAACAAGTATATTATGGCATTTTTAGGCGATGCTGTGGTCACGAGCTGAACAGCAGTGCTGTGAGCTCATGCTGCGTGCGTCAGGCTTGGTAGCTCACTCAATACTGAGGCCCCTAACACCCGGGAATTTGGCCCACGATTTAAAAAAAAATGGCGTCTGTTTACAAGAGCCCTGATAAAGGTGTGGTGAACCCCGTGTATCCGTGGGCCGTTTAAATCTTGCGTAGTACTCCAAAGCATCATATGATGCGATGCGCAATTTAAGGGTTAAGATGGGGCACTGATAGGGTTAGTCAGGTCAGATAAACCACATTAGGAGAAGAATTCATTGAGGTTATCCTCATTTGTTATAAAAAAAAATGCCTTTAGAAGTTTTCCTCACTTTTATTATGCCATCTTTAACACTTTAGCGCTTTCGGCTCAGCGTAAAAAAACATACCCAAGTGCTTTGGGCGTCTCGCGCGCTTAAGCGGTAGGAGCGGAAAGTGTATACTCTTTTCACTGTCCTGACACTAATTGTAGACCTACGTATTTAAATTTGGTATCACTGTGTTCGCAATAGAATTCTCTATAAGAACATACCTATAAAATACTGCCAAACAGAAACTGTTTGAAACAGTTCAAACAGAAACAGAAGCTCTCGCCAAACTGTTTGGCGAGAGCGCCAAACAGCAACAAATGTTTCCACTCTCTTAATGATTGCGATGACCACATTTATCCTACATCATTGATTATGGTATCATTGGAACCGCAATAAAATTCTCTATACGGACATATGCATATAAATATAGAATCAATGTCGCAACCAACCCACAAGACGGTTGGAAGTGGCTGAAGTGTTACCCGCGGCGGCATATCGGCGCCATACAATTGTTATACCAAGATGAATCACTGCCATGCCGTTTTCTTTAATAAGCTCTTTGGTTATTAGAAAAAACGTAAATTTCATGGTGAACATTTCTAAACTATCCCCAACACAATCGGATAGAAAATGGAATTTATACAAATATTTTATCGTTGGACTCGCGCGTGCGTCCGCTATGTACTCAGGACTTAAAAGATTGGACGCTTATAGCGTCCGCTAAGCGCGAAAGTGTTAACATAGCACTGAAGGATCAATCCTTGGGTTTGGTTACAGATTTGCCACATATGGTAGAGAGGTTCCTTCCTTATCCTGGTCAGGTACTCATTGATGTATACCCCTTGTTATGTTATATTGCTTCTTGGAGAAGATCAGATTTTAGGGAATGGGTAGCTTGTTTCAGGCAAATTTTTCTTTGATTTTGACCTGCCGGATTCTTTTTGCTTATTCTGTAAGCAGCAATTATGTTTGTTTTGTTGATTTCATAATGCATTTGGTATTTTACAATAGCATGTACAATGTCAATACACATCTCACCTTCACTTTTCACAGGGATGGCTGAAGATGACACAATATCAGAGTCCAAAAACTTTTGCTGGTCTTTGTCTAGTGCTTCCTCTTGTGTTTTATGGATTTGTTGGTTTTTAGATGTGTATTTTCCTCATGGAGATGGTTTATTTTATGCTGAGGTTGTTGGTTGGCTTGACAGATTTTAACATCCTTGCGGAGCAGGGTTATTTGTTGTTGCTTTGATGCTGGTTTGCGCGGTTAGCTTGTTCATCGCGTTGAAGGCTCTGATTGATTGTAATTTGAGCTACAAGTACTAGGCAGCTTCTTGAACCACTGATTCTCACTCCAGTTAGGAAATTTTGGGGAGGGCCTAGCAGCATGCTTGAAGTGTGGGAATGGGATGTTAGCGAGAAATTTGCTGATGATTGTGGGGACACTTTCCCCCAGGCTCAGTGATGGCGTAGAAAGGAGAGCAACACTGCCACTGACCCCAGAGGGCAAGAAACAATGGCTATCGATGTTGTTCTGGATGAGTGCTATGGTTTAGAGATTTGAGGTTCTTTTTCATCCTGTGCCAACTTGCTTTTAGGAGTCATGGTTGGTTGTGTATTGTATGAGGAATATGTTGTAGTGGAAACTTGCATCTGGCAGCATGGTGGCAGCAGGAGGCACAGGTACTCACAACAGGAAAAGTTTGTTTTGAATTTTGTGTAAGATACTGTCGATGTGTTATGACATGCTTGGATTCCATGTACTTAGCTGCCTGTAGGTGGTGTTCTACAACATTTGGGGGTAGTTGTGGTCTGTAAATCAACTTAGACTGGAGAGCACAAGCGAGCACAGGTCGATGCCACAATCACGAGGTTACAAATTGGAGTAATGATACTCGAATTTCTGTGTGAGCCTCGGTGGCTCCCTGACATTCTCCCTTCCCAGGGAGTCGGGTTTTTACATCATTTGTTGAACTGATGGTGGAGCAGCCTGTGAGCTGTGGCCTGCCCTCATTTCCTCAAATGAGGGAGAGAGTGGGGCGAATGTGCAGGCACTAGTTTTATAACATTTCTGTGGGGAGCCTTGTGGCTCCCTAGAGCTATCGGACTGATATTAGCTATATTAGTCTGGGGCTTCAGTCTATTGGAGTTTTGCCTACCGGGAACCATGAGCCAGAACCTTGCCCCCTCGGAGAGGCGCAGGGAGCAATGGCCAAAGAAAAGCTCACTGTTTTTGGGAGTATTTCATATCTGCCATCGACTATTCGGTCTCTGATAGGGTTGTTTTGTCCTTCATCATTGTTCCAGGTTCGTCATCTTATGCCGAATACTGTCGCCTCGTATTGTACGGCGCTGGTAGAGCCGCTGCAGCTTGCATTAGGTATTGATGTTACTTCTGCTCTGTTCCGCATTTCGTCTTGTGCATTTTCCTCTCCGGCCTTCTCTTGTGCCGCCTGAGGCATCCTGGTCTTTGGTCTGGGTGCTCTCTTTTTCTCTCTTCTCATCAGTTTTTTGTGGCCCCCTTCAGTTCTGTTTTTTTTCTACTGCTTTTTTCCTGTTGGCATTGGCCTCTGGGGGTCGGGTCTGGGAGCTTCATGCTCTTCTCCGGTGCAGGTATTTTTGCTTGTTGGTCTTGGAGGTAGGTTGGTTTGTTTGCAGCTGTCTCCTTCTTTTCTGGTGGTAAATCGTTCTGCTGCTTTCCAGAGGGGTCCTTGGGTGGTTGTTGCTTGGTTGGTCAGGCCGGGGTGCATCATGTGTTGTTGCTTGGTTGTGGCTCTCCACTGTTCTCTGCGCATCATGGCCTCTGTGGCCATGGATGCATTCTGGGTTGCCCGGGTTCCCTTCCTTCCTTCCTTGTTTCTGGGTCTGGGTCTCCTGGGTCATCTGTAGGGTCCTTCGGTTTTGCCAGTTTTCTTGATTTTGAGTTTAGGGGGTGGGTGTCTACCTCCTGGGTTCTTCCCTCTTTTTTCCTTATCTTTGGTGAGGTAGCTCCGGTGAGCCAATGAGGCTCTCCCAGAACAACCAGCGTTGAATGTAATGAAATGGCATTTTATAGGCGAGTCCTGGAGGCTCCCCGGCATCTCTCCTTCTCTCCGGTCAGCAGGGTTTTCTGGGGGGAGCCCCGTCAGCTCCCCGGAGCTTTACCAGGCTGATATGCTAATGTCAGACTTTGGCATCAGTCATGTGTATGGAGTTCTAGGGCCTACCGGGGACCACGGTCAGAACCTGGCCTCCTCAAAGAGGCAAGGGGAGCAATGGCCTATAGAAACCCCATGTGGTTGGAAGCATTCTATGTCTGCCATCGACTGGGTCAAGCATCCAGAAAGGTAAGCATTCCAAAACAAACCCCTATTCTGGTTAAAATTGCTACCAAAAGCCGAACTAGTGGATAGAACTCCCCAACAGAAAACAAGCAAACTAGTATGACGTCACACGTCACCACGCCGTTGTCTGCGCAGCTCCCCCCTCCCGGGAGGGGGAAGGGGGAGCCCCAGACCTCCCACGCCGGCTATCCACCTATCAGTTCTTTGGCTGATGCTATGGGCACCGGTTATATGCTCCGGCTCCAGTAGTTGTTTCAGCATAGTGTGGTGGAAGAGCTTGACACGGGGGAGATACCAGATGCACTTAAAGTAGCAGACATAGCCCCTCTACACAAGGGAGGGAGCAAAGCATTGGCAAAGAATTTTAGACCAGTTGCACTAACATCGCACATCATAAAATTATTTGAGAGAGTGATTAGGAGTCAGGTCACCATTTCATGGAGACCAATGACCTTCACAACCCAGGCCAACATGGATTTCGAGCGGGAAGATCGAGCCTCTCACAGCTACTTGAGCACTACGACAAAGTCACTGAGGCATTAGAAGAAAAACAGAATGCTGATGTGATATACACGGACTTCGCAAAGGCTTTCGATAAATGTGACCATGGCGTGATAGCACACAAATGAAGTCAATGGGAATAACCGGTAAAGTAGGACGCTGGATACTCAGTTTTCTGTCAAACAGGACTCGCGAGTAACGGTCAACCATATAAAATCTAGTCCAAGTGCAGTTAAAAGCTCTGTACCTCAGGGTACAGTCCTTGCACCGCTGCTTTTCCTTATTCTCATATCAGATATCGACAAAAATACAAGTCACAGCTTCGTATCATCCTTTGCAGATGACACAAAAATCAGTATGAAAATTACCTCGGCTGAAGACATTGAAAAACTTCAAGCTGATATTAATAAAGTTTTCGACTGGGCATCAGAAAATAACATGATGTTTAACATTGATAAATTTCAGGTACTCAGGTACGGTAAAAATGAGGACCTTAAACATAATACAGAGTACAAAACACAATCAAATGTACCCATAGTAGGAAAACAGCTTGTAAAGGATTTGGGAAATAATGTCTGACGACCTAACGTTTAAGGAGCATAACCAAGCAAATATTGCGACAGCCAGAAATATGATAGGATGGATTACGAGAACTTTCAAATCCAGGGATCCATCACAATGGTTGTACTCTTCAAGTCACTTGTGTTTCCCGTCTTGAGTACTGTTCGCTCAGTACTCACTTCCCCCTTCAGAGAGGAGAGATTGCTGAAATAGAGGGAATACAGAGAACATATACGGCACGCATAGACGAGGTAAAGCACCTAAATTATTGGGATCGTCTCAAAGCTCTCCAAATGTACTCACTAGAAAGAAGACGAGAGATATCAAAATAATATACACCTGGAAGATACTGGAGGGCCAAGTACCAAATCTGCACAGTAAATAAACGACGTACTGGAGTGAACGATATGGAAGAAAATGAATAGAACCAGTGAAGAGCAGAGGTGCCATAGGCACAATCAGAGAACACTGTATAAACATCAGAGGTCCGCGGTTGTTCAACGTCCTCCCAGCAAGCATAAGAAATATTGCCGGAACAACCTTGGACATCTTCAAGAGGAAACTAGATTTATTCCTCCAAGGAGTGCCGGACCAACCGGGCTGTGGTGGGTATGTGGGCCTGCGGGCCGCTCCAAGCAACAGCCTAGTGGACCAACTCTCACAAGTCAAGCCTGTCCTCGGGCCGGGCATGGGGAGTAGAAGAACTCCCAGAACCCCATCAACCAGGTATCAACCAGGTATCAACCAGCACTGTACTTAGAGTGTGGTGTCTGTCTTCTAGGTGGTGCGTGAGCCGGGAGTGAGTCTCCAGTACTCGGGCTGCATGCGCCTAGGGTTCCCTTCCCTAGCTGCCCTGTAAGTACTGCCCTTGGGGCCACCTTCCACAAATTCCTTGGGTTCTGCCCCTGCTAGGCCGTTTTCTGCTTGGTTTTCGGCTGCTCTTTGTGTGCTCGGGTGTTCTGTCTCCCTTGTTCGCCTTAGGCTAAGGGGCAGTTTTGCACTGGTGGGGCGCAGGGTACTGTGCAGCTTGTCTCCACCAATCATGGCGGCCGACTCTGTTCCGTTTGGGTACGCTGTCCTCTTGCAGGGTTTTCGTTTTCTTTGTTTTTTTCTACCTGGTGGGGGTCTGCCTTCGTTCTTCCCCCTTGTGTCCCTTGTGTTCTAAGTATTTTTCTGGTGGTTCCCCCTGCTAGGTCCCCGTGAGTGTACACGTCCCGGGGGTTCAGCNATATATATATATATATAATATATATACACTCGCCACACCTATAAAGCAACATGAAAGATAACTGTGTTCAAACACACACACACACACACACACACACACACAGTGTGTGTGTGTGGTGTGAAAAAAAAAAAGTAGTTAGTGTAGTTAGTAAACAGTTGATTGACAGTTGAGAGGCGGGCCGAAAGAGCAAAGCTCAACCCCCGTAAAATACAACTAAGTGAATACAACTAAGTGAATACACACACACACACACAAATCTTATTATCAGGATACTCACAATGACTATACAACCAAACGTTATTCACAGAGACTAAGAGATCACAATAATTGTGTTGGGTACTTACAATTGTTAGTTGAATTTCCCACGCTTTCCAGTTGCAGGACGGAATAGGTGAAATTCAATCCGTAGGCGTAGACAGTGTGCTTAGCGCAATGCTAACATTTTCAGTGCGTTTTCCACAGATGAACGGACAGTAAGGTGCTGCAACTACATGTCGACTGCGAGGGGTGTCCTCCCCTCCACCCAGCCACCTATTAAAGTATAACAGAAACTGCATATGCAGTAGTCCACAGATTTTGTGAAGTAGAATCCATCGCTCGCTAAATCCTGGGGCAAAAGTCAGTCAAGACGCCATCCCACAAAAAGTGTAGTCTCATCTGCTCACAACGCAATCGTTCCATGCTGCGGAATGTTTGGTGCGAAAGACGTCCATGCTGGTCGAACACTCAAAATTGTGGTAAAGACCGGACCTTTCCCGACCTATTTATCCTCGAGAAAGGGGATACCTTGAGGATACCTTGAGGTGCTTCGGTCATCGACCAGGCCTCCTGGTTGGTGGACTGATCAACCAGGCTGTTGGACGCGGCTGCTCGCAGCCTGACGTATGAGTCACAGCCTGGTTGATCAGGTATCCTTTGGAGGTGCTTATCCAGTTCTCTCTTGAACACTGTGAGGGGTTTGCCAGCTATGTCCCTTATGTGTAGTGGAAGCGTGTTGAACAGTCTCGGGCCTCTGATGTTGATAGAGTTCTCTCTCAGAGTACCAGTTGCACCTCTGCTTTTCAACGGGGGTATTCTGCACATCCTGCCATGTCTTCTGGTCTCATGTGATGTTATTTCTGTGTGCAGGTTTGGGACCAGCCCCTCTAATATTTTCCACGTGTAAATTATTATGTATCTCTCCCGCCTGCGCTCAAGGGAATACAGATTTAGGCTCTTAGTCGGTCCCAATAGTTTAGATGTTTTACCGAGTGGATTCTAGCAGTAAAGGACCTCTGCACGCTCTCCAGGTTAGCAATTTCACCAGCAGTGAAAGGGGCTGTCATTGTGCAGCATACTCCACTCTAGAGAGCACAAGTGTTTTGAAAAGTGTCATCATCGGTATAGCATCTCTAGTGTGAAAAGTTCTTGTTATCCAACCTGTCATTTTTCTTGCAGTTGTGACGGCTACTTTATTGTATTCTTTAAAGGTAAGGTCTTCCGACATGAGTACACCCAGATCCTTTACATTGCCTTTTCGTTCTATGTTATGATTTGCCTGAGTTTTGTACTTGGTTTCCGTTTTTATATTTTCATTTTTCCATAGCGCATGAGCTGGAACTTGTCTTCGTTAAACACCATATTATTTTCTGTAGCCCATAGAAAGACCTGATCTACATCTGACTGGAGGTTCGCCGTGTCCTCTATGTTGCTTACTCTCATGAAGATCCTAGTGTCATCTGCAAAGGATGATACAGTGCTATAGGTTGTGCTCTGTCTATGTCCGATATGAGGATGAGAAAAAGTACTGGAGCAAGCACAGTACCCTGGGGGACTGAGCTCTTAACGGTTGACGGGTTGGATTTTATTTTGTTGACTATTACACATTGGGTTCTGTTGGTCAGGGGGTGACACATTTCGCTACATATTCATTGAGAGATCTATGTATCGGCTTAAAGGTAATCTCAACTAGTTTAAGCAGAGCTGGTAGGAAAGATGAAATAGTCAGCTTCGCGTTGATGTGAAAAAAAATCTAATCTGATCTATCCAGTAGTGGATTGAAGTTTACACACACTATAAACACTCGCCAGGGAGAGTAGTTTGTCGGAGATAAATGTGTTTATACACAGCACGGCCTTAGACTAATTCTATAGTGAACGAGATGTGAAGGAATATACCTAGCTCTCCTCAACTTAGAAAAATCCCAGCGTGGTGCAAAGTCAATATAAAACCTCATTGTTGAGATTATAGCATTACACCAATCTTACTGCTAGAATGGACTATAATCCACGTTTATTAAATAATAATAATAATAATATATATTTATTATATAAATAAATAATATAAAAAATACATAGCTACAGAGTGAGGTTAATCAGTAACTGGAAACTAACCTGAGAGCCTGCGCGCGTGCCACACACGCCCCGATGAGGATAAAAAGGGGGGTGGCTAGATCATACTAATTCATTACTGCCCGCGCATCACATCCCTGTGTTTCATATATATCGCGTTGGGGAAAAGATCTCCATAGCCAAAATGAACTCAGTAGAAATTCATCAGGGATACATGACAGATGAGGAGTTTAACAATCGAGAGTGCTGCATTGTCTACTCTGTAAATTGTATATCATGCTCCCCCTACGGCATGTCGCAGGACATTGCTGATAAGTATCCTCACGCCACCGCTTACGCCAGAACGCAATTGTATAATCTAAAGAGATGCATCAGAGAAGATCGTCCAACACCTGGATCCATTCACATCAGCAGAGGCAGTCAAGGACCATGCATAGTAGCCTTGGCAACTCAGTATGGATTAGGGAAGCCTATTGAGAGGAATGATATTGCTCAAGTCATTAACGATAAATCAAAAGATTACGCTATGGTTTGTCACGGGGGGTGGGCCGGGGCTCTGCTTACACTCTGCTGCTAGGGGCTCAGGAGGCAGAATACTCAGCCCCTCCGACTCCCGGGGTTCACCGGGGTCTCCTTGGTCCCACAGGAGAGGACCAGCAATGCCCACCTCCGCAGGTCTTTGCTTCCACCACTGAAGGGGTGCCACTGACTCACCCTGGAAGCCCTTCAGTCAACCACGGGGAAACTGCTATCAGCAATTCCGGCCTAGACCCGTGGAGGAGTGAAGGAACACTCAGGCTTACCTTATAACAATGACCTCCCTGAGTCTTGCCTGCCGGACAAAGAGGTTGCGGGAACTCCTTTCCCGCCTGTCTTCTCTATCTTTTCCTCAACAAGGTCACCAGCTGGGTTATTATATCTGCACCCCAGCGATGCAGTTCAGTGGGTGTATATATGTTGTCTGTTGCCAGAGTGTTGCTACTCCCCAGATCTACTATTGGACTGTCGGCCCAGGGTGCACTCCCTTGAAGGTCCGTGTGGCTTTACCTCTCTCTAGCCACCACGTTACTAGTTGCCACCTTTCAGACTGATCGGATGGCTAAGGATACACTTTTACCTCAGTCTGTGCTGTTACCACTCTTCAGGCAATAAGAATTTCCATAGGGAACATGGTGTTCCCTAGGTGGTGCTGTGATAACCTTCGTGTATGCTCGTATAGAAATATAATAATAATAATAATGGAGGCACACTTAAACACAATAATAAAATGTGTGAATTTACTAACACAAACTACATGATCACACATATGATTACAAGTGATACGAGAAAATGAAAATAATAATAACTCTGGAGATTGTCAGCAACTCTTCTCTCACGTTCTCCAGGCTCCTTCAACTGGGCAGATAGACAGGAGTCACACACTCTCAGAAGGGCCTCTTCACCACGTCGGCACCTCTTCTTCACTGTCCTGCCATCCACACACGCTGTCCTCTCTGACAGTCCTGGACATAAGCTGCCCTGCAGCCTATTCTGCTACTAAAGTATTAACATCCTATTGCCACATACATAAGTGAATATTGTGGCCTATCTAGCCTACTCTCACAAAGGGGTAATGGGAGGGAAAATGATCTACCTTAATAATCCCTGGCTCACGACGCCTGTCCCTCAATGATGTGAGGGTCCTATGCTTCCTGAGTCGATCCTCGGTGATCCAGGAACGTTCCCACAGGTCCTCAAGTGTCGTGAAGCCTTCGCGTCTTCGCCGTTCCAATCCCTGGGGTTCAGCTATCCCAATCCTGGTCTATCAATGGGCGCTGAGCAGATCGCTATATTCACACACACGTTTCTTCCACGAGGCGTTGCTCCTCGCCCTAAGAACGGTGTCGTCCCTCTAACAACCTCAGTGGATGTGACCCGGTCACAGCTATGCCTGCCCGCCGCACCTTTCAGGCCCTCAACGTCACGCGTCGACGCCCAGCGTCGTCACCGACAATTCTCCAAGTTTGGCACTTCTCTGCCCACTCAACTCGGTTCCTTTTTGCTTCCCAGAAGCGCGGGGCCTCCTATGTATCAGGTGGGCTGCGGTGGCTAGCTCTAATCCACTGAGAAAGGCCTGGTTAGCCTCCAATCCTTGAGAGCTGACAGAGGAGCGTCCTCTCCCCTTCGCTGTCAGGTCAACTCTGACGTTGGCGCCGCCCGGGACACTCGGTGACGTCACGGCGGGCTCTAATTGGTCGCCCGTGACCCGAGTCATCCAATCCGCACACGGCTTGGCGTCCATTCCAAAACGTCATATCTGCCGTAGGGGAAACTCTTTCATTTATATTCTGGGTACCAATTTCCCCTTTACTCTCAACTTTAATGTAAGTTTCTCCCTGTAGAGAGAGTTGATATGACTCTTAAAGCTGGCAGCGAAAGAGATAGGAGAGGGCACTGTAACAGGTTAAAGGTTTGCATGCTGATACGAAAGAAAATCGCTTGTTATACTTGGCGAAATCTTTAGAAGAACTCATATTGTATATTGAAGATACTGAGGAGATCAAGAAAGTTATTCTCCCTTGGGGTGTAGGTATGTCAGGTCGTTGTGAAGATGTAGAGTGGGAAAGTGCTTACCTCCCCATTATTCAAAATATTCAGGGGAGTTTAAAACCTTATAACGTCAAAGTGATTTTAGCCTGTCCCAGGGAAACAGGGACGAAACAAAACAGGAAACCCACTAACCTTCGCACAACCGTATAAAGGGGTGACTGCTCACCGCTCTCCGTCTCACTTCCTCTACTCTACTCATCAGATAAGATGTTGACGACTGTAGCTGGCAGCCTTTCATCTTTTTCGGAGTACTCTTACTCCGACTGCATCATCTACGATATGGACGCCACTAGCGTGATGATGAGTGAGGTGGTTGAAGAATTATGGACTCGTTATCCTTATGCTCGCATTCATCGGAGCAAACTACCCTACAAAAATCGTGCAGAGAGAAGAGATCGAATCATGCCTGGAGAGATAGTCTATGGTGAACCCCCTCAATTCAACAATCGAATTGGTGACGACCCTCATCTACCTCACCTCATTGGATTAATATCACATCACGCCGGAGGGAAATCGTCTAAACCCCTAAACATGACGATGAAGGAAATCAAGACGTTAAATGCTACCGACCCGCACTACTACAGAGGCTTACAGTTGGATACAGAAGAAATGCGTCGCTATTGGTTTACAAAATCTCTGCATAAGGCCTTGGCAGTCATCTTAACAAGAGAAGAAGAATATAAAATTAATCGCATAATTTTCCCCTTTGGACTTGGGATGGGGTGTGGTCAGTATTGGAAGAGCTACAATCAAGAAGTATGGAGACTGAAATATCTACCCATAATGTTGAAGTTGGAGCAGCATTACCAGCGTCGCGGGTTGAAATTTGTGATGGTTGACTCCGCGAGGAATGCAATCCCTGCAGCATTGCCTACACACGGTGTGCTTACACATAAGTTAAGTGAAGGCGTTGCCTCTGCTTATCATCAGATGAATAACAACAATTCGAACGTGGATGTGGTCGAGGCTGAATGTGAAACTACAAAACCTCCTTGCAGAGCTGTGCCTATAATAGACCTCACAGGAGATATTGAACTCATTGATTTAACAGTCGACTAGAAATATATATAATCTACTCATTTTATTTATTTACTATTGTTACCATTTTTCCTTTGTTTGCAACTAATAAAAAAAAATAATATACTCTGTGTTTATTTTTCCACTTTAACAGTTGAGTGTGTTTACAGATGTAATAGAGGAATGAAAAGAGTAAATGGTAACTCTATACTGTATATAATCCTTACATCCACAAACTTGCGTTTAATATCTGACAAGATGTGTTCAAGGTATATGCTTCATAAGCTATCATGTCTTAAAGACTGTAAAGTAGAAGGTGATTATCTAGCATTGGATGACTTCCATCCTGGTGATTGTATAGTGTATGATATTCCTTCAATTCACGCCCATTCAGGAGGAATGTCATGTGAGATCTAGGAACGGTATCCTTATACACGACTACAGCGCGCGATTCAACCATTAAGTAACTATGTGGTGGTGACTGACTGCATCAAAGTAGGAGGAGCGGTCTTGTCTCCTTCTCCCTCACTAGGAAGCGTACCACATGTTATAGCTATTGTGACCCGGTATAGCGCAGGCCCGCCAATAGAAAATAACGCTGTTAGCAAAAAAATTCTATTAGAACAGTGTGAGGAGGATAAAGATTGCATAATGGAGGGACTCCGCAATGATACTAAGATCAAGAGACGATGGAGCTTTAAATTATGCATTAATCAAATTTTAAGCATGACTATGCGTCATAATTCAATCAAGCGTGTTAAAATTCCTTATGGGTTGGGTATGATTGACAGTAATGACTTGAATCCAGATGAGCAGCTTGAATGGGAGGTCAACTACTACACAGCTCTGGCTCACTTAGCCATGGAGTTAAAAAAAAACAAGGAAAACAACTCATAATAGTTAAAAAAAAATGAAGACGATTGGTGGTTAATCTGTCTTACCAAGATAAATATGTAAGTCTCTTATGTTTGCCAGTTATTGAATAAAAGTCTGCCAAGATAAATATGTAATGTCTGTCAGTTATTGAATAAAACGTATTAAGAGAACGATAAACTATTTTTTCCACCCATTATGCTAACACCAGTCTGTTTTTTTATCTAGAATTTATAGGTGGTGAACACGTCTCCCCAAACTCATCTGTGCTTATCTCACAATTATATAATAAGAGATGTAATTGAGCTGGACTAAGTCTCACTTTACTTTTCATAATGTTATTTGGATTGCAGAAAAGATGATTTCCACGTTACAATGTGTTACAGAGCGCTAAAACTGATACACAGTAATATTTATATGGTATGAGATGTAATGGAGATGGACTAAGTCATACTTTCATTTAAAATGATATTTTGGACTGTAGAAAGTTGATTTGCGTTACGTTACATTGTGTTACAGACTGCTAAAACTGTCACACACAGTAATATTTGATAAGAGATGTAATGGAGATGAACTAAGTCATACTTTCATAATGTTATTTGGACTGTAGAAAGTTGATTTGCGTTACGTTACATTGTGTTACAGTGCTAAAACTGTCACACACAGTAATATGTGATAAGAGATGTAATGGAGATGAACTAAGTCATACTTTCATAATGTTATTTTGAGACGTTATGTTACAAAGAGAAAACTGTAATGATGAGATGTAATGGAGATGGACTAAGTCATGTTATTTCATTGTGTTACAGAGGGCTAAAACTGGCAGACAGTAATATTTATATGGTATGAGATGTAATGGAGATGGACTAAGTCATACTTTCATGATGTTATTTGGACTGTAGAAAGATGATTTGCGTTACAATGTGTTACAGAGGGCTAAAACTGTCACACTGTCAGCACTCTGTTTTTTTTCTACTGGATCGAACGATCACTAATGGCTGATGGGCGCGAAGGATGATGGCGAGTGAAAACTCGCGCTATGGAAAGACACAAGGTCAGACCCTAACGAGACGGAATGAGTAGACACGCATACATTTTCAAATGTTATTTATTTGGATAGCAGAAAGTTTGACTGTGTTACAAGAACTGAAAACAAACAGACATAAGCCAGAGCTATTTCACTAACGACTCATTCGGTCTGTTTACATTTGGATAATGTAGGTCTGAGTTCAAGGCTGAGAGACGGTCTTGAACTCGTGGATAATGAACAAGTCAATTTAATAATAGTATCAAGACTATGTTTTTCCGCATTGTCTTATATATGTTTACTTTGCTTGGAATTTGTATGTGGGGAACATTGCTCACCTAAGGGATAGAGAATGAACGGCGCGTGACGTGTGTGTTACAAGGTCTGCAGTAACGGTGTAGGAAGAGGAGGTGATGGAGATTGAGAAAACACGCTTACATTTCAATGATATTTATTTGGATAGCTGATGTTGTGATCACAGTTAACAAAAAAAAATGTAGGTAGTGATCACGTCTCGGTGTTGATGTGTCGACTTATACTCAATTTTGTAACAGGGATGGATGGATGGATGATGGATGGATGGATGGTACATCCCATTACGGTCACTCCCCCAGTGCGAGGGGGACGGTAAGTGAAATAGTGGGGCCCGCTGCTGGTAGCTACATCCCCCTTTCCTTAACGAAACCGCATTGGGTATGGTTACCCGGACACTTCCGCCCCCGTGTAGGAGGAAGTAATGGCAGTCATTGCGCTCCCTCTGGGAGGGGAAGATATAAAAAAAATCAAAATGTTTATTTAGGTAAGGTACATACATAAAAGTGATTGTACAGAGTGATGGAGTTATAGATAGGGCTAGTACATACAATGCCTAAAGTCACTATTACGCAAAGCGTTTCGGGCATGAAAAACTTAAATGACTAAGGCTTAAGACTAATTGAGCATAAGGAATAAAATGAGTTGAGAGAAAAAAAAACAGTTAAGAAGGGGGAACATGGCTGAAAAAGCAGACCAAATACAATTCGGTCGACAAAACAGCGTCACTTAAAACAAAAACAGACATTGGTTGACAATAGAGGGGTAAGGCAGGTTACAGGGAATTTATTAGGTATAGCTTCGTTTTTCTCTTAAACTGGTTGAGAGAAGCACAGTCTTTAACATGGTTGGGAAGGTCATTCCACATTCTGGGTACCTTGATTTGTAAAGCATTTCTAGTTTGATTAAGTCGTACTCTAGGAATATCAAAACTGTATTTATTTCTGGTGTGGTGCTTATGGGTTCTGTTACAACCTTCTATGAAGCTTTTGAGGTCAGAATTGGCATTACAGTTCAGCGTTTTGTATATGTATAATACACATGAGAGAATGTGCAGTGACTTAATATCTAACATATTCAGAGATTTGAGTAGGGGTACCGAATGATGTCTGGGGCCAGAGTTGGATATTGTCCTAATAGCAGCTTTGTGTTGAGTGATTAGAGGACGTAAATGATTTTGGGTAGTAGAACCCCAAGCACAAATACCATAGTTGAGATATGGATAGATGAGGGAGTAAGAGAGAGTCACCAGGGCAGGGCGGGGTACATAATATCTGATCTTAGAAAGAATGCCAACAGTTTTTGAAACTTTTTTTGATATATTTAGAATGTGTCCCCGGAAATTCAGCTTGTGGTCAATGAGAATGCCAAGGAATTCGCCATCTAATTTGTTACAAATTTGGGTATTGTTTATTTTGAGATTTATATGATTAGAGGATTTATTGCCAAACAGAATATAAAAAGTTTTGTCAATGTTAAGGGTGAGTTTGTTAGCAGTTAGCCAAAGATGGACTTTCTCTAGCTCAGTATTCACTGTGGCATTTAGAGCAAGGGGGTCAGGACTGGAGTAAATGAAGGTTGTGTCGTCAGCAAACAGAATTGGTTTGGAGGTGTTGGGAGGCATTAGGAAGGTCATTAATGTAGATGAGAAAGAGGAGAGGGCCAAGTATGCTGCCCTGAGGAACACCAATGTTGATGGGTAGGGTGGGAGAAATTGAATTATTCACAGAACATACTGGAGCCTGTCAGTAAGGTAGGATTTGAGGTATTGCAGGGAGTGTCCTCTGACTCCATAATGATGTAATTTAAGAAGAAGGTTTTGGTGGTTGACAGTGTCAAAAGCCTTTCGCAGGTCCACAAATAACCCAACAGGGAACTCATTTTTATCAAGAGCTGTATGAATCAAGTTAATCACACTAATAAGTGCATCATTAGTGCTTTTTTTGGGTCTGAAGCCATATTGGCAAGAGCTAAGTATATTGTGTTTGGCTAGATAAGAGTAAAGCTGCTTGTAGATTAATTTCTCAAATATTTTTGACAGGTTAGGCACGATTGATATAGGTCTGTAGTTGTTAACATCTGTGAGATCACCACATTTGTGTACCGGGGTTACTCTCGCTATTTTTAGAATATCTGGAAAGGTTTGGAGTTCACCAGCTACTTGAAAATGCTCTTCAGTTACCCTTTGAGCAGTGGGCAGTACACACACACACACCGTCTCTGTGGACTTTGAAAAACGCTTAAGGGTAAGTGGGTAATGGTCTACATCCGTCCTGGTCTGTCACCTTCCATGCATTGTTACATAAAACAGACCTTCTCAACCAACTGCTACATCTTAAGAGACTCTGCTCTCCCACACTTCCTGCCATGTATGGCCGAACTATGTCCCTCATGGAACATCACCAAACACAGCTGCATAGCTCGAAGAAAATAGACTTGAAAAAACGATAAAGGCGAATGCTGCCACTCCCAACACCACCTGGACTCTGCTCTCTCCTACCCTCCTGAGGCTTCCGGCTGTGTGCATAGCTCGAAGAACAATAATGGACTGTCAAAAACCACAAAAACCACAAAATGGCTCTAAACACTCACGCCGAGGGGGAGCTTCCCCTCACTCTCCCTCACCCTCCCTAACCCCTCCCTCCCCTACCCCATCAACATATGTTGGGACCCCTCTCACCTACACACACACACACACACACAGCCTCTACATATCAATACATAGTCATTTTTTAATCAAAACTTATCTATACACAGGATTAAGTCTACGGAAAACATACATATTCATTTACTCTTCCACTCATATCCACATACCTCATACTCTAGCACATACCACATAGCCCACATACTCTCATACCCCCAAACAACATGACCCCCAATCTTCCCAGACCGCATACACAAACACCGGATGCTTACACGCGTCCGACACGCCACAACTTCCGGGAAAATTCCCCCCAAACCCTTTGCAACTAGACACCTGCGCACCACCTGGCCAGCTGGCTCTAACGGGGCCACCTGGTCAGATGGTGCGCACGGTTTTAGTCGTATATTTCACTACTGACGTCAATGTTGGGAGTGTAATAGTCATGATGACTATGTAGGGAGTGTAATAGTCATGATGACTATGTTGGGAGTGTAATAGTCATGATGACTATGTTGGGAGTGTAGTCATGATGACTATGTTGGGAGTCATGATGACTATGTTGGGAGTGTAATGGTATGTTGGGAGTGTAATGGTCATGATGACTATGTTGGGAGTGTAATAGTCATGATGACTATGTTGGGAGTGTATAAGTCGTAATGGCTATGTTGGGAGTGTAATAGTCATGATGACTATGTTGGGAGTGTAATAGTCATGATGACTATGTAGGAAGTGTAATAGTCATGATGACTATGTTGGGAGTGTAATAGGCATCATGACTATGTTGGGAGTGTAATAGGCATCATGACTATGTTTGGAGTGTAATAGGCATGATGACTGTGTTGGGAAGAGTAATAGTCATGATGACTATGTCAGAAGTGTGGGAAATTTTTACCCACTATATCTAATAATCATTTAAGAAATGTATTATTTCTATATCATATCTATATCAAATCAAAATCGTATCAAAAAATCATATCAGAATCACAATAGATTCATTATACAGCTTGATCCTAGATGATAATGCTACTATGATCACGTACGCCATAGGGCCTAAAGATGCCTACGTGTCTTTGTGCATGATCTCTCATGGATCCAGAAGCTTCTAGAAGGATTTATTAATTAAAGCATTATTGGAACATCGATTTAATATCCGGCAAGGTATAAAATCGAATCTTTAATAAGAATCAGTGGTACTATCAAGTACTACTTTTAATCTTTGTATCCTATATCTAAATATATTATATGCACATCTTATCTCAATCATAAGTCTAGACTGTAAAAATAATCAATCAATATTCATTTAAAGCTACCCCCTCTCCCTTCAGAGGGGGGGGGGGCATCTCGGGAGTAGCGCCCAGCAGAGCCCCACGGGACCACGCATTGTTAACAACTGTGAACACTTGTGATGGATCCTTAACGAACATTACCAGCTCATGGACACCTTATCTAATATCATTATCACCAGTGAAGACTCTCTAGAACTGGGGGAGTACCTGGACAATATCTACAAGGAAAATCCTAGAACATTTATATAAAATAAGAGTGTATATTGGAGCTCACAGTGACATGGTTTCCACCATCTTCATTCCTAATCTTCATCAACTATCATTCTTCTGCAACTGCAGGGACAAACACGTAGCAACGCTACCAGATCATCATACAGTTAAGCTGTGATATAAAATATTTTGCCTAAACTTGTGACAAGAGTGAGATAATCAGTCTGGCAAACTGTCAGACAAGGCACCCGGCTGGCAGAGAAGTATATTGAAGGTTATGTTGGTATATAGTTGGCCAATTGTATGCTTGTATGACTTTAATATACCCTATAAGTCTGTCTGTCAGTTATAAAGCAAGGCAACGCCTCATATCTCAGTAAGTTTATTAATGTTGTTCAACAGCTGTGAATCTTATCCAAGCACTAGTCTTCATGAGTGTCCATTGTGTCAGAAAAGATTCAGCCACAATAAGTAAACAAGACCTCGTAAGTGTCCATGGTGTTGGAAGAGATTCAGTCAGGCTGAGTGTACCTAATCTTATAAATTGAGTATACTGTAAATACATTACATATATACTTGAATATATAAAAAATAAGTTAACCATTGCCTGCTTAGTTATTTTTTAAGTAATCATATAAGTTCATTTAATTGAATATAATTTTAGTACTTAGTAACAGTACTTAGACCATATTTAGGGTCATTTATCATACTTCTACAATTTACTATTTAAATTGTTTATAGTATAAGTTTATTGGCTGTTAATAGCTATGGTGCTAGGCTAGACTGTGTATGTTTAAATCTCTGATTTAAACAGAACCAGTGCTCAGTCATTAAACTGAATTTATTAAATCTTATCCTTGTATAAAATAGAAGCTGATGTGAGATACCTGTTGGCAGGTGGACTGTGGATCTTCAATCAACTAAATCATTCACCCACCTGCCCCTTACAGCCCACAATCTGTCATTAGGAAAAGAGGAGCTAGGATTTACAACCCTAGCTAGAGATTTTAGTTGAATTAATTTGCAGACAGTAATTTTTTAATTTAGTTACGTACAAGTCTCTGGTATTCTCCTCTCTTATCAATCACAGCAGGTTATTCCCACATTTATGGTCCTTCGAACCTAGATAATTTTGGTCCTTTGTTTACTAAATATTATTCCAGCAAATAAATAAGAAACTTCTTGATTTTGCATTGGAATAATTTTTACATATTCTAGCCTAACAGCCAATAATATTTATCATAGCTATATATCTAAGTAAACAAATTGTTTGCAGTGGCTTAAGCCACTATATCCATTAACTGTTAATGGATATAGTGGCATACTAATCATAGCATACTAATATTGTTCTGTGTTAAGAAATCACAGTACTTAATCTATCAGTGTCAAAGACAACTGCATCTTAATCATATATACCATTATTTACCCCACTTGTGGTAACATTACATACATATTTAAGTGTATTATCTAGCATTATCTCTAATCAACTGATTTTCAGAGCTGCTCATTACATAATATTCTTTAAAAAAGAGTTTTTATCACTGTAAGAGCATTTCATTACAAATTAACCATAATCAACTATATCAAACCCTCTTACAGGTAAAACCAGTAGGCATTCTACTGTATTTATCAAACAACTATTAGGGTAACAGATCTTGAAATAACTTTGCAAAAATAGTGCCATTTACTATTTTTAAAAAATATTACAGGATTTACCAACTTGGCGTGTTCGTGCATTCGGATCACAAACCAAATTATTACAGTACTTTTGATAATTTAGCACCTGCTACAACCAGATTCCAGGGAGGAAATGAAGGACGATCTTTGGAATCATTACCTAAGTAGACAGGAAAGCTCATTTATCAAAATACATTAACATCATACATATTTATCAGAAAAGAGAAAATATCTCAGAATCTCTGAAACTCTGAAAAGGTCAAAATGGCTGACAGTGTTCCAACAGCAGCTGAAACAGGAAATAGGAGGACACTTATTGGTCTACAAAATCACCTAACTCAACTGATTGACAAATGTCAAAAGTTGGCTAGGCAACCATCTCCTGATTTAATAATTCTGAATACCAGAGTAAAAGCAGCTGTTGATAAGTATGAACAAATCAAACGCCATGCAGAGATTTATCTAACAGAAATGGCTACTGCAGATTTAACCCGAAGGGAACTTCAGGAAATCATTGCTGAAATGACAATGTATGAAGATAAAATCCAAGATCAACTTGATCCTTTAATCAAATATCTCAAGCAGGAACCCAATCCAATGTGAGCTCATCCACTCAACAGAGCAATGCAACTATAACACATATAGCAGCAGAGCTCCCAAAGGTACATTTACCATATTTTGAGGGCAAGGATGAAGATGATTGGGATACCTTCTGGAGAGCTTTTGATTCTATAATCAACTGTAAAGCTTCTCTGAAAAAGGCGACAAAGTTTCAATATTTGCAAGGACAGTTATGGGTAGAGGCAAGGCAGGTCATTGCTAATTTGTCATTAACAGATGATGATTACGACCATGCCCTACAGTTGTTACAAGATAACTACAGTGATAAGGAGACTGCAATTGCCCGTCTCTCATACAAATTATTGGATTTACCCTCTCCAAATAAAAGTTATGAATCACTAAAATCATTTCGATTGTCTATAGAATCAATCATCAAAGCCCTCAGTACAAAAGTACCTGTAGGAAATGCAGAGTGGCTTACAAAGTTAATCATTCAAAGGAAACTTCCTAATGAGGTCATAGACAGCCTATGAACCCATTATACCACCAACATCTTATCACAGAGCCAAATCTTTGATGGACTTCGAGCTTATGTACAAAGATTACGAAGCCGAGGAAAACTTAGATCACAAGAAAAAATCACCAAAGGTGAATCCACGGACAAAAACAAAATGTCCAAACTGGCAGTCAAAAATCAAAGCAACAAAACTCCTCTTCTGCAAAGTGGAAACAGAGTAATGTTGGCTCATATGCAATATCCCCCACAGTTAACAGAACTGTAGGAAATCAAGCTAGCAAGACAGATAAGACAAAAGGAGCTGCAAGTGCCCTAAAATGTTTATTCTGTCAAGAAGCACATACCATTTATCAATGCACAGTTTATGAAGACCGTGCCAGTCGAATCAATCGACTGAAATCTCTGAACAGATGCATCCGTTGTCTACGGAAGCACGATACAAGTGAATGCAACACTCAATTGCAGAACTGCCAATATTGTCATAAAAGTGTACATCACACAGCACTCTGTGGTGATATCAACACTCAATCCAGATCACAGACATCCAATAATCAACCTGCATCTCAGGCAAAGCCAAAAGATGATACCACAACAGCCGTACAATTCTGTACAGTAATGAGTAATGTCAATGCCTTAGACAGAAATTGTTACAACAGTCATATTGCCTACTGCACGCTTAAACATGCAATCAAGGATTTGTATTCAAACAAGAGCTTTTTTGATCAAGGTTCACAGAAAACCTTTATCATAAAAAGATGGCAGAAGATTTACAACTTAAATCTCAAAGCAATATCTACATCCATATCAGGGTTTTTCCAGTTCAGGTCATAGAACCTTTCCGGTAGTACAACTCATTGTCTGTCTAGGTACATCCCAAAGGACAGTCGAAGCCATAGTAGTTGATAAAATTCCTACTGAAATGGAAGTGACTGGTCTGGCAGCAACAATTAAATTCCTAAAAG
>WNGS01152733.1:0-10312 GCA_020271785.1 Procambarus virginalis
GCCCCTGATGGCGTGCGTCTCATAGCCTCTGACAACCAAGTCCAGCTCCTGGTGCACGTGGGTTAGCTCTAGGCCTGGCAGACTGCTTCTACCAACAGGAGAAGGGGCGAAGGCGGGTCTCTGGCGCCTTAAAACCAGTTGCTTAGGCAGATGGGACTCGTTAGCTGGAAAGGCAGCCCATCTAGGGGAAGGAAAACCCCGAATTCAAACCTCTGCTGTCTTGTGGCTAAACGCACTCATGGGAAAGACTTCGGGAGTCAACCCTGAGGAAAAATCCGGAGTCGGAGTCCCTAAGCAGTTGCAGCTGTTTACAGCTACATTCTGGCAACTCCTGCGACGACACTGGTGCCAAGCGTATCGGCTCCTGCCTTCCCTTGGATCACATCGGTGGCGTGGAGAGGGTGGATCTGTTGCATGGGCAACAGCTGATCCATCATAATTACTGCCCAGGCCTGTGCCCTGGAGAGACACCCAGGGCACAACTCCATAACCCTACGGGATTGACGGATGCCTACTACTACTACTACTACATATATATATATAGAAATATATATATATATATATATATATATATATAGATATATATATATAGATATATATATATAATATATATGCGAACAAGCCTGAATAGTCCCCAGGACTATATGCGAATGAAAACTCCACACCCAGAAGTGACTCGAACCCATACTCCCAGGAGCAACGCAACTGGTATGTACAGGGATGCCTTAAACCACTTGACCATCACGACCGGACATAAGGAAGTACATACCAGTTGCGTTGCTCCTGGGAGTATGGGTCGAGTCACTTAGGGGTGTGAGTTTCTATTTCGCATATAGTCCTGGGGACCATTCAGGCTTGTTCGCATTTGTGTTCCTCACGTGTTGCCCAAAAAAATGAGGTGATTTGAAAAATGCTATGCCCAGTTACCATCCAGGTGCGAAGGGGAAGTGGTTCAATAGCTCAGGCTATCACTTCCTTATGTCCGGTCGTGATGGTCAAGAGGTTAAGGTGTCCCTGTACATACCAGTTGCGTTGCTCCTGGGAGTATGGGTTCGAGTCACTTATGGGGTGTGAGTTTTCATTCGCATATAGTCCTGGGGAATATTCAGGCTTGTTGCTTATATATCTAATATATATATATATATATCTATATATATATATATATATATTATATCTTATATATAATATATATATTTTAAGATATATATATTTATATATATATATATATATAATTATTATATATATATATATATATATATATATATTATATATATATATATATATATATATATATATATAAGTGATAAGGCCCTCATCTCGTCCTCATTTATCAAAATAACCTAAAGAGACAAAGAGAATAGTTTGAAATCTGTAAATAAATCTGCCCACCAAAAATAAAAGTGACAACTTCTGCCACCTGTGGCTGATTAACGTGTTCACCAATTTCGTTCTTACTTCACATGCTTAGTGCCCGATATGCATTCTCCAAGTCGTGGAAGTGACAATAAAATCTGCATAGAAACAAAGGAGATAAAAAAAATGGTTGTCAGCGTTTTGTATTAAGGGACATAAGAAATATTGTCATTGGGCAATGTATTTATATCATATATAATAAAATACAGCATAATAACATACTACCTCATTATTATGTGTGAAATCTTGCCCTCTGGGTGGCACCAGCTGCATATCCACTTTGGCGACCCTCCTGATTACAATTTTTCTTCTTTGTGCGTCGGACAGGTGCTTTCATCTCTTCATCCCTGATTTCCAGTAAATAGAAGGTGTTATCGTTATTATCAGTTCTGGTTGCCGCATTTATCTTTAAAAAAAACGTAAAAAAATCAATTACTTAACATATTGGGATGAAATTTTCACGACGTTGATACCAAATAACGGCAGATTAAAAAAAAATTCACTATATTTCATATTTGGAAAAATACTCCTGTCACCGGGCCCCTTAAATTATAGAATTAGGCTCTGTCAGTGTCTTGGAAGTATCTTTTGCCAGGTTATAATCAAACACGTGTTCTCTTGTGATATTTATTAACTAAAGAGTAGCTATGTAAAAATCTAAGTAATCGATGTATACAATGCATAGTAACCCTGGACCCCTGGGGTAGGCAGACTGCTGCAAGGGGCCACATGGAGCTCAGAGGGAGTGTGAACTTGTGACCTTTGGTGGTGACCTTGTGGCCTCTGATGGTGACCTTGTGGCCCCCTGTTGGTGACCTAGCGGTCTATGGTGGTGACCTTGCGGTCTCAAGGGAACAGAATTCTATAACGTTTTAGGGAACAAAATCATTGTGTCCTCTAAGGAGATATGACCAGATTTATTAGGAAAGGCAGGAATAGAAAGACCTCTGAAGCAAACAAGGTATGGTGAAGGAACTTTGGGATGAAAGAACTTTGTGATGTCTAGACAATAGGGAACGTATTAACCATTAGCCTTAAAGGCTGACTAGCATCAAAACTGACTGACTAGCATCAAAACTAACTGATCAGCATCAAGAGTTGACTAGCTCGTGTATTCACTTGATCAACAGTTAAGTAGTTATCGTGACTAGCAAAACATTACCAGAACAATGTGATATGGCACTATAGCGGTTTAACACCTCATTACAGGTCTGGATGGTGACAAGGTAAGGATAACAAAGGGTGAGGGCACACACGATTTTATCTTATCAGGAGTCGTGACTGCAATCGGCTAAGGTACAATCGGAATTACAAGCCTTACTGGGTGATTGTAGTAGGCACCAAATGTTAATATTTATGAGTCACAAAACACAAAAGGCCAGCACGAGGGATGCTGAAGCAGAGCTTATGACTTGGGATAGTTTACTGCCACCTACTGTTTAATTGCTCAAATGAATAGATGATTATACAAACGATGAACATTAATCGTGAAATGTCCGGTTTTGCCATCTATAGTTTTGGAATTACCGACCTTGACATTTACTGCTTCGATATGCATGGCCCAGGCATATGTTTTTAGGTACCAAAGACCGAGGTTATGGCAGCACTGTTCCTGAGCCACAGTGGTAAAACATGCAGTATATATATCATAACAGGATCCTAAAATACAGAAACCATGCTTTTTTAACAGATTATTCATGATAGACGATATATAACACTAGTTGGACTTATTAAAACACAACCTTCATAAAAATAATACATAGTATTCACAGTATTCGCTACTAAGGCCTCATTAAATTATGATTTGGTAGTATCCCCGACAAAGATCAGATGTGAGTTGGGGGGGGGGGCAGTGAAGGCCTACAATGTGGCCTGCAGATCCCGGTATCTTGTGAGAGTAATACCAGCCTGCAGGTTACGGTACTTTGTGAGTAACACACAAGCCTGGCCCCACCTTTCCTTCCTACTATTCACACTTGTCAATATCTTAAAAGACAACAAACTGTTGACAAGCTGAATTGCTTCTCAAGCCAGAAAGATATTTTAAGTCTGAATAAATGTTTAGGTTTAACAAGTACTTAAGACAGGAGTAGCATAGCACAATGAACATTAATTATTGCTTCTCTAATTACACATTAATTTTTTCATGAATTGGAAATGGACTATTAAATAACTTTGTCTTAATCTGAAGATGAATTTTACTTTTCAGCATTTTGTATTATTGCTGTCTAGGTCTCCTAATATATATAGTACTAGTACTTTAAAGGAGAAAAATCTTAATGATGCTCATTCAATTAAAAAAATTACAATACAGTATATATATATATATATATATATATATATATATATATATATATATATATATATATATATATATATATATATATATATTTTATATATATATATATATATATCATAGATATTATATAAAATTTCTACGAGGTTAGAATTCCAATTCTAACCTTTTAATATGTTCATTTGCCATAAATAGGTTTATACTTATTATATGCAAGTAAATATATTTCTAATGTAAGTCTGAGATCAAGGAGAAACTGTTTGATTTTATTATCCTTATGGAAATTGGACTGGCATCGGCTAATAGTCTCCAAAAGCATAAAATCTCAGGCTTAGGTACATATGATCAACCATAAAGCATCTACCTTGAACATTCTGTACACAAATTAGCAGCATCAGAAATATGGTCACATTTTTAAAACAATTTGTAGAATACCACCACAGATTTATTTTCATACAATAAAAAATATATATGTATTTTGACTCCGATAATCCATCACATAAATTACAATATTTATGGCAAAATACGTCCCCATACAGTTGAACTGGAAACAGGTAAATATAAGCAGCAGAGAACTTGAAGACGCTCAGCTAGCAGAGCCTCCACCAGACAGCTCTTCCTCGTACTGTTTCCTGAAGCAGTCGCCAACCGGGAAGAAGTCCCAGCACCGCTGCTGGTACATATTCCACACATATGTCTCCTGTCCAGTGTACTCCGTCTCATCTTTGTTGATCAGATGCATTAAGAAAAACCTGAAAGAAAGAGGCAGTTTACTATCTTCTCTCTAATAGTTTGGAGAAGCTTAATTTTCATCCACCCTTGCTTGGCAATGTTATGTATTTATTGTTTAAGACAAAGAACCCAATATTATCTGCAGCAAGAGACAAAATTATAGGCAAGACAAGTTACTCTGCTCCTACTCATACAGCACCCAACTCCTCAGTCTATCACACTCCTCTTATTATAAAACTTTATTACAAAACACATGATAAAAAATTTAAATAAAGAAATTTCATTAGAAATCTGTATTTGTGATAATATATTAATTACCAGAAATGATAAGTAGCTAGAATTCTGCATTATTTAAATATAATGATTCAGCACGCGTCATTATGTACCGTATCATTATAACTGAATGAATAACTACAGCTCATAAAAATTGTCATCCACACATCCGTGGAAATAAACATTCCATTCACCTGGGCTGTAAGGGTCTCGATCCGTGGACCCCACGTGTGTGAGCCCGACGCTCATAGCCCAGATGTAGGACTGCTCATAGCCTAGTTGATAGAGCGTCGGCCTCACACGCGTTAGGTCCACGGATCGAGACCCCATACAGTTCAGGTAAATGTAATGTAACTACAGCTGCATCGAATGCAATGTTCAGTAAGGTTGACTTAGGTCTCCCTCTCAGTGGCTCTATACAGCTTATGCACTGTTGCTCCAGAACAAACACCATCGGACTAGATGTCTCAGACTTTTTCAATCCAGGTCCAGGTCCAGAGACCTGGACCTGGATTCACGAAGCATCATGTATTTCTTATTATGTCGCTGTGTTACCAAGGTTCTTAAGCACTCTGTCAGGAGATCCTTACGCATGATTCATGAAGTTGATTGTATACAGTTATTAGCAATTTTGATGTAGTTAACTTAATTCACGATAGATGTCACTAGTGTTTTTCGTTTGGCCAATCAGAGAAAAGGTAACACCGTTCATCTTATTGTTTAGCCAATCACATTGTCGGCTCAGGTGAAGAAGTGACTAATCGCATATGAGTCTACAGACCGGCTATTATGGTAGTCCCAATGAAAGTATATTTCGTTTATATTTAGGCCAATCAAATAGCATATAAAACGTTAAATATTAGTTAACGGATATGTAATCAACATCGATTCTTGTTACATCGCTGATGACCAAACCAAGACTTTAGTGGGAAGCCTCGGGAAGCCACGAGGGTTCAGTAGAACCTCAGGTTGCAATTCTTTTGACCATGTCGTGGCCTAGTCATCAAGAGTGTGTGCCTGGGTTCACTCAGTGAATAGGTTCGAATCTTCATTACAGCTAGTGTTAATTTTCTCACCAAGCCGATTATTTGGTCATCAGCCATTATAAAGTTGAATGTGCCATACGACTTGATAATGGTCCACGACAGATCGTAACGTTTCTCCACCTTCTGGTGTGCGGTTGGTCATCATACCTTCAGCCCCGTTATTGTGACTCATCGTCTGCTTGTTACTTCGCTGCTCCCATCGATTGGCCGTCACCTGCCACTTATTTACGTCTTATTTTCTTATAAAATTAGTTTATTTTGAAGTAAAATTATGTTTTTTTCAGGTTCAACAGTCAGCACCAATGTTGTAGTAAACACACATGTTACATTGTTTCTGTGTAAACATAATTCTAAAAGATATTGTGTAGATTCATTGGCATAGTGTAACTGAACGGAAGCCAAGAAACCCTCATTAAAACGTGAATATCTTGTCTGCTCTCTGAAAATTTATATTCCCTATGATGGATTCATAATAACTGTTATAAATCCGTCGTCTTGATGGCATATAAAACTTTAAGCATTACTAGCACAGTTACTAGCACAGAATTGATCAGTGTTGGGTTCAGCGCCCGGTGGGCTGAGCGAGTCACGCTGACACACTGTACATATATTTTTGCTTAAACTTTAAATGTATGAGAAAGGATTCCTTTCTCTAACAGCTTGTGGTAGAGCCCACACGTGGTAGCAGCATTCTAGATTTTATGCTAACATCAGAAGAGGATGGATGACACATGTAGTAAGTAAGTAATTATCAAAAGAAGGCACCAAACCGGGAAGGCTATGTAGCACCATCAAATGCCCGGAATAACCAGAGGGCGCTAAATATCACCAAGGATGCCAATACGAGAACAAAAACGCATAAGGCGAACGATATCAAAAGTATCCGAGTCACCAAGAATTCTATTGAGGGACAAGTGACCGCGAGGGGCGGTCGGAAAGCAAGACATACACTCGTCCCGGAAGTCAGGACATTCAAGAAGGACATGCACAACCGTAAGAGGGACAATGCAATTAGGACAATAAGGAGCAGGGCGGTGCTCCATCAAGTGACCATGGGTTAAGCGTGTATGGCCAATACGCAACCTCGCCAGAGCAGTTTCCCACCGCCAGTTACAGTGGTAGGAGGATGGCCACGAGGAAACACAACATTTAAGAGTACGGAGTTTGTTACCAGTAACAGACGACCAAGAAGCCTGCCAACGGGTAAGGATGGAGGAATGGATAACCGGGTAAAAGTCGGAATAAGGAATACCTTTACGAGAGATGGGACAAGAGCGGACAGCTTCCTTGGCGGCAGCATCCGCACGCTCATTTAAAGACACACCAATATGGCTGGGAACCCAACAAAACTCAACCGACTTAAACTTACTGTGAACAAGAAACAGCCAATGCTGGATCTCGACAACTACTGGATGAACCGGATTAAAGGACTCGAGAGCCATGAGGGCACTACGAGAGTCAACAACAACCACAAAAGAAGACTGACAACGAGAAAGCAGGAGACGAAGAGCATAGAGAATAGCATAAAGCTCCGCTGTAAAGATGCTAGTCTCCGGAGGTAAGCGACACATATAAGTGCGATCAGGAAAAACAACAGAGTAGCCAACACCGTCCGCAGACTTAGACCCATCGGTGAAGACAGAAACGGAGCGGGAGTGAGAAGAAAAGTGCTCAAGGAAAAGGCGTTTTAGAACCGTAGGAGGGGTAAAAGCTTTAGTGACGCGGGTCAAGGACGTACAAAACTGCGGAAGGGGGACTCTCCACGGGGGCAAAGAAGGAACAACACGAGGAGAAACATTAGAAACACGAACGGAAAGAGAATCCTGTAAGCGAGATAACCGGACAGAAAGAGGGAGGTGGTGAAGAGGAACAGGAACCGCAGGAGGGGTAAAAGTTAAAGCACGACAGAGGCGAGAGGAAGGATGTTGCAAGGACCGCGCAAGATAGCGAAGACAGTAGCGATCACGGCGGTCCTGGAGAGATAGGAAGCCAGTGTCAACATACAAGCTAAGGACGGGAGTCGAACGAAAGGCACCAGAACTGAGGCGCAGCCCAGTATGGTGCAAAGCATCAAGACGGCGAAGAGCAGAAAGAGAAGCAGAAGAGTAAGCAGGGCAACCATAATCGAGCTTAGACAGGACGAGAGAGGAATGCAAAGCAAGAAGAGTGCGCCTATCCGCTCCCCAAGAAGTATGGGACAATACTCGAAGGAGGGTAAGGGCCTTAGAGCACTCAACACGGAGGTAAGAGATATGGGGAGACCAAGACAAACGAGTGTCAAGGAATAACCCCAAAAGCTTCGCGGAATCTTTGTACTCAAGGGGATGACCATAAAGTGACAAAGAGGGACGAAGAACGACCCGTTTCCGAGTAAAAGACATGGCACAAGTCTTAGAAGTAGAGAACTTGAAGCCATGATCGGTGGCCCAAGACGACACGGCATCAATCGCAAGTTGAAGCTGGCGCTGAATCATCACCCTGACAGCAAAGGGTAAGATCATCGACATAGAGAGCGGAGAAGACACCTGAAGGAAGAGAGGAAAGAAGACCATTGAGGGCAACCAGAAAGAGAGTAGTGCTCAGAACACTACCCTGGGGCACACCTTCGTATTGCTGAAAAGAGGCAGAGAGAGCGGTACCAAGGCGCACCCGAAAGGAACGACGAGAGAGGAAGCTGCGGAGAAAGAGAGGGAGATGACCACGAAGGCCAAAAGAATGAAGCTGGGATAGAATATGATATCGCCAAGTGGTGTCGTAAGCCTTTTCCAGGTCAAAAAGGACGGCAACAACGGAAGTCCTCGCAGCAAAAGCAGTACGAATATAGACCTCCAAGTTCACCAGGACATCTGTCGTGCTGCGGCACTTGCGGAAACCAAATTGAGAAGAGGGAGGTGAAGGAGGTGATGGTGTTCAAGGAACCACATCAGACGAACGTTAACCATACGTTCAAAGAGTTTGCAGACACAACTTGTGAGGGCAATAGGGCGAAAGTCCTTAGGGGAAGTTCCCAGAGACCCTGGTTTGCGAACAGGGAGGACAACGGCATCGAGCCAGTCCTCAGGGACTGACGACGACTCCCAGATCCGATTATACAGACTCAGTAAATACTGAGACGTGCACGGAGGGAGATGGCGAAGCATCTCATAATGAATACCATCGGAGCCCGCCGCCGTAGAACCGCAGAGGGCCAGGGCAGAACGAAGTTCAGAGAGAGAGAAGGGATCGTTATAGGAAAGTCGAAGACGAGTGCAGAAATCTAAAGGACGAGACTCAAGGACAGGTTTACGAAGAAGGAAAGATTGGGGAAGATGAAGACCAGAGCTAACAGAAGAAAAGTGAGAACCCAGTTCGGTAGCGACCTGCAACGGGTCCGCCACAAGAGTACCACGGAGGTGAAGGACTGGGGAAACATCGGGAACGAACTTACCCGCTATCTTGCGGATACGCTTCCAGATCTGTGGCAGGGGAGTTTCGGACGTAATTGTGGAGACATAAGAAGCCCAACATTCACGTTTAGCCGTACGGATGGCCCTACGGGCCACCGCACTCGCTTTCCGAAAGAAAAGAAAAGAATCGGTCGTCTGCCGACGGCGGTGCCTCTTCCAGGCTGCACGCTTACAGCGGACAGCCCGAGCACAGTCCGCATTCCACCAGGGAACGCACTTCCGTGGACCCCGAGAGGAAGAGCGAGGAATAGAGCGGAGGGCAGCGTCGAAGACAGTGTCATGAAAAAGGAGGAGAGCGCGAGGGAGAGGCAGAAGGGAGAGGTCAGAGAGAGCAGCACTGAGGGTAAATAGGTTCCAGTCCGCTTTAGCAAACTGCCACCTAGGAAAAGAGAGGGAAGGGCGAAAAGAGAAAAGGAAACAAGGATAGGGAAATGATCACTGCCATGGAGGTCATCAAGAACCTGCCACGTGAAATCTAAGTAAAGAGAAGAAGAGCAGAAAGAAAGATCAAGACAGGAAAGGGTGCGAGTCCGAGAGTCCAAATGAGTGGGCTCACCAGAATTCAGAAGAGACAGGGAAGAAGAGAGGAGAAACGGCTCAAGAAGGCGACCCCGGGTATTCGTCAAAACGTCACCCCAAAGAGAATGACGACAATTGAAGTCACCCAGCAGGAGCACAGGCTCCGGCAAGGAGTCCAAGAGGTGTTTCAAATCAGGAAGAGAAAGCGGGACACTCGGGGGGAGATAAATGGAACAAACTGTGTACCATTTCCCCACAAAGATACGAGCAGCAGAACAATGGAGGGGCAAAGGAAAAAGTAAAGGAACAAAAGGAACATCAGCGCGAATCAAGAGAGCAGAAGAATTAGGAGCCCCAGCAACGGCTGGGGGGGGGAGAGAAAGGAATAGCCACGAAAACGACCAGGACGAGCACCAAGCATCGGCTCCTGGAGACAGACACAAAGGGGCGAAAACCGCGAAATCAGAAGTTGGAGTTCGAGGAAATTGGCGTAATAACCTCAACGTTCCATTGAAGAATAGACATGACGAGAAGAGAAAGGACAACAACAGAAAACAAGGGAGAAACAAAGGCGAAAGAGCAAACAG
>WNGS01152733.1:10412-25412 GCA_020271785.1 Procambarus virginalis
GACAGGAAGGGTGCAAGTCTGAGAGTCCAAATGAGTGGGCTCACCAGAATTCAGAAGAGACAGGGAAGAAGAGAGGAGAAACGGCTCAAGAAGGCGACCCCGGGTATTCGTCAAAACGTCACCCAAAGAGAATGACGACAATTGAAGTCACCCAGCAGGAGCACAGGCTCCGGCAAGGAGTCCAAGAGGTGTTTCAAATCAGGAAGAGAAAGCGGGACACGGGGGGAGATAAATGAAACAAACTGTGTACCATTTCCCCACAAAGATACGAGCAGCAGAACAATGGAGGGGCAAAGGAAAAAGTAAAGGAACAAAGGAACATCAGCGCGAATCAAGAGAGCAGAAGAATTAGGAGCCCCAGCAACGGCTGGGGGGGGGAGAGAAAGGAATAGCCACGAAAACGACCAGGACGAGCACCAAGCATCGGCTCCTGGAGACAGACACAAAGGGGCGAAAACGGCGAAATTAGAAGTTGGAGTTCGAGGAAATTGGCGTAATAACCTCAAACGTTCCATTGAAGAATAGACATTGACGAGAAGAGAAAGGACAACAACAGAAAACAAGGGAGAAACAAAGGCGAAAGAGCAACACAGCACGTTAAAGAATATCAGGGTCGGGATCAGGGTCAGCAAAGTCAGGGTTAGGGGGCATGGGTAAACTGAGCAAAGACGGAGGGAAGGAAGCGGGAGAACAGACCAGAGGTGGGCGGGCGGAGTCCGGAGGAGGAAGAGGAGGAGACAACGGAGAGGAGCAGTCAAGGACAGCAGCAGGAAGAGGGGTAGTAGAAAGAGGGGAGCGCACCTCAGCAAGGGCAGCAACCGAAAGGGAAGCAGGGGCCAAAGAAACCTCCATAGCAGGAACAGGGGGCGCAACCACTGAAATGGGAGGGGAAGGAGCAATAGAGCCAGTAGTAGGGGTCGAGGAAGAAAGCGAAGCTTCTTACCCGCCGGGGAGGAGGAAGGAGAGGAGCCAGGCTTACGCTTCTGACTTAAAGAGACCGGTGTCCCAGCAACTACGTACCGGGCAACGGATTCCAGTGTCTCAACAGGAGAAGCTGAACGAGAGCACACACGACGGCCGGTAGGAGAGCGATGGACATCCGCCTGCACCGACAGGCGGCGGGGAGAGTCAATAGATGGAGGAGGGGATGGGAAGGAGGATTGGAGGGAGACGAGGAAGAAGACACAGGAGACATGACAGACCGGGTAGAAAGAAGGGGAACCCCAGACAGAGAACCAGGAGGGGGACCCTTCGGGACAGTACTCAAAGGAACAGAGGAGGGGGCAGTGGGCGTATCAGGGTCCAAGGCCGGAAACGGTTGTGAGTCTGAGGAAGGTGGGAAGGACGAGGAGAGGAAGAGCGCAACACGCGAGCATAAGAGACGTTAGCATAAGGCGGGAGCCGGCGAACCTGGCGCCTCGCCTCAGGAAAAGATAAACGCTCCCGGTGCTTCAAGTTGAGGACGGCTGCCTCAAGCTTGTAATGGATACAGGCACGGGAGAAGGTAGGATGGGCCTCACCACAGTTGAGGCAGCGAGCTTGGGGAGAAGTGCACTCCGACTTAGAGTGACCTTCACCCCACACAAAGGACAGAGAGAGACAGTCCCAGAGCAGCGGAGGGCACCATGCCCAAACCTCCAGCACTTGTTACAAAGTCGAGGAGAAGGAATATACTCCTGGACAGAGCACCTGGCGCCAGCGAGAATGACAGAGGATGGAAGGGTCCTACCATCAAAGGTGACCTTCACAACTCGAAGGGGTTGACGGCGGCGACCACGAGGGGGACGAGTAAACGAGTCAACCTGGAGGACAGAATGGCCTTGGGCATCAAGGATATGCCGAATGTCATCGTGGCAGTCCTGCAAGTTCCGAACACCGGTTGCAACATGGGACGGGAGGAGAATAGTGCCAACACTGGCATTCAACCGAGTGTTCTTAGAGACCCGAACAGGGATCTCACCAAGGCAGGATAAGGCAGCCAAGCGGGAAGCTGCATCCTGAGAAGGAGCAGCAACGACACGTGTACCGAGACAAGTGGGGTTGAAGGTGACAGACGCATCCACGAGAGAAATCGTGAGGAGGCGCGGAATCAAGAGGGAAGAGATCAAAGTATTTGGCCCATGAAGCAGGACCAAACAAGGCCTGATACGCATCACTAGAGGAAGGAAACGAGTGAATGCGGCCGTGGCGCTGACGGCGGTGAGAACCCCCTGAGAGAGAGGGGACAAAAGGCGCAGTAGTCACAACGAGAGACTTAGCCGCACCAGGGGACGAAGTGGTCACCACTGGGGGCTGGAGGCTCGACCCAACCACAGAGGAGGGAGGGGAGCTGGGGGAAGAAGTCAGGACGGTCAAAGGAGGAGCAAGGTCGGGGCCCAACGCAGCGGGAGTCACGGAGCCTGGTCTTCCAATACAGGCCGACTCGGGGGCTTGGTCGCCCACCCCACGAGCCTGAGAGGGTATAACAGAAACATTCAACGACATAAAGACGAGGAGAAAAAACTTCATCCACGAATGTGCCCCCATACCCACCATGGAGCCACAATTAGAGGCAGGACACCCAACAGGAAGCTATCGCCGATCATGCCGGGGCCCCCTAGGGGTGCGTCGTGAGTATACGCCCCACAAACGCCACCTTAAGAACCGTCAGTCCGTCGAGATCGGGTTCAGCGACGAAAGGGGGATTGACAATAAAAGGTTCCCCTCGCTCGAGACGGGTACTACAGTTCTACGGGTGCAAGAGTATGCCTCCTCAAGCACCCGGGCGTCAAAATAGAAGAAGTCCAAAGAAAGATCCAAAACAAGCAAAGGTCGGCAGGAAACGACAAGCAGATAGGAGAAGAGGGGGAGAAAAACGAAACAGAAGGAAAAGGAAAAGATGCTCGGCACAATTGGAGAGGACGGCAGCAGGAGCACAAGGCTAGAAAAGGACAGAGGACTGTCCCAAGGAGCACCACACTCCGGCAGCCGCCCACTAAGCCCCCCTCACGGCATCAACGGGCCGAGCAGGGAGGGGGGACACATGTAGTAAAAAGAACTTTGAAAACTAAGTAAGTAATTATCAAAAGAAGGCACTAAGCCGCGAAAGCTATGTAGCACCATCAAATGTGCGGGATAATCAGAGGGCGCTAAATATCACTAAGGATGCCAATTCGAGAACAAAAACGCATAAAGCGAACAATATCAAAAGGTAACCGATTCACCAAGAATTGTATCGAGGGACAAGTGACCGCGAGGGACGGTCGGGAGGCAAGACACAAACACGTCCTGGAAGTCAGGATATTCAACAAGGATATGCACAATGGTAAGAGGGACAGTGCAGTTTGGACAATAAGGAGTGGGGCGGCACTCCATTAAGTACTCATAAGTTAAATGTGTATGGCCAATACACAACCTTGCCAGAGCCGTTTCCCACTGCCGGTTACAGTGGTAGGAGGAAGGCCACGTGGACACACTACTCTTCAGAGCACGCAGTTTGTTACCAGTAACGGAAGACCAATGACCCTGCCGATAGGCAAGAATCGAGAGATGAATAACTGGGTAAAAGTCAGAATAAGGAATACTTTTATGGGAGATGGGACAGGTAAGGATAGCTTCCTTAGCGGCAGCATCCGCACGCTCATTTAAGGACACACCAATATGGCTGGGAACCCAGCAAAACTCCACTGTCTTAAATCTACTGGAGATAAGTCACAAAAACTAAGTAGAATCTTTGTTCAAAAGGGGATGACCATAAAGGGGAACGAAGAAAGTTCTGATCCCGAGTAAAAGTCATAGCATAAGTTTAAGTTGTAGAGAACTTGAAGCCATAATTGCTGGCCCAAGACTACACGGCATCAATTGCAAGTTGAAGCCGCCGTTAAAGGAAAGGCGAACCATCACCTCGACAGCAGAGGGTAAGATCGCCGAAATAGAGAGCGGAAAGATGCCAGAAGGAAGGGAGGGAAGAAGACTATTAAGGGCAACCAGGAAAATAGTGCTCAGAACTGTTGTCTTGTGTTTGGCCTTATTTATTTTTTATTCAGTGGCAGGCTTTTCTGTTTATATATTACTTTGTTGGGTTTATTGCTGATTACTCTCTTTACGAGTGAATTTGTCAGTTAATTTGCATGTTTCATGGTTTTCAGTCCGCTTGAGCTGTGGTTTCACGGTTAATCTCACTGGCATGGTGCTTAGTGAAGGCTGCGCTCGGACAGTTATCTTCTCTAACGCAGACGATTCCTCTCTGGGATTTACTTGTCTCGAGTCATTAATTATCACTTGAAGATCGTCCCGGTAGTACAGTCGGGTTCGTTCTCCATTCACAATCGAGAATTCTGGGTTCGCGTTCCGGCCGGGACAGAAATGATTGGGTTCATTTCCTCTTGCCTAGTGGACCTGTTCACCTAGCAGTAAGTTGGTACTCAGGAGTTAGTCAGCCTTTTGTGGGGCTGCATCCTGGGGAGGGTCAGTAATTCGACCTTGGGGGGGGACTTTGATATAAGCCTTACTCATATACACTGGCTGCCTGTTCCACGACACAAAGAATTATTAAAATTATCACAGATGGTATTTTGTGACTCAGAACTATACATTGTAAAAACGTTTCAACCACCTGAGGTTGAGTACTCAACAACCCACTGCACCACCTCACTGCAGGGGCCTGCAGTGGACAGCGCTTCGGATTCACAGTCCTGAGGTTCCGGGTTCGATCCCTGGTGAAGGCAGAAACAAATGGGCAGTTTCTTTCACCCTGATGCGCTGCTCACCTAGCAGTTAATAGGTACCTGGGAGTTAGACAGCTGCTACGGCCCCTTCCTGGGGGTGCGTAAAAAAAAAAAAGGAGGCCCGGTCGAGGACTGGGCCGTGGGACGCTAAGCACCGAAATCATCTCAAGATAACCATGTACAGGATAACCTGGGACAGAATTCATCAAGAATTTATGCAACTTACGAAAGTTACAAAACTTTCGTGAAGTTTCAAGTACGTATACAGGTTTCACTTACGAAACCTGTACATCTTCCAACAATTCTGGCCACTCTGCTCTCATCTCATTATACTACGCGTTCATTTATCCCTATCCTGAACTCCCATGCACACATACCGTATATGTGTGCATGGGGTTCAACCACTGCAAATTACCTCAAACCCATCATCACCAAGCAAAAATTTGCTATAAGAACTCACATACAAACTCTGTCTTCAGACAACACACAGCCCCTCTGTTTAAGTCCCTTAACATGCTAAACATACACTCACTCCACACAGTCTCATGTGCTATATACATGTACAAAACTTTGTTCCTAAATGCTAATCTTGATGTGAAACTTTACCTTGATAGGTGTAATAGAACCCATGAGCACCACACCAGAAACAAATATATCTTTGATATCCCCAGATTCTAACTAAATCTGTGTCAACACGCCATGCAAATAAAGGAACCCAGTCTATGGAACTCACTCCCTAATGAATTAAAAAATTGTCCAACCAATGCCTTATTCACAAGTAAAACCAAAAAGTACCTAATTTCATCCTCATAGTTTCCTACCTTGTGTTTCAAACTCACACTGTATCTTGTACTACCCACTTACTCAATATTAGTACTTAACACAAATATCGTCACCAGTGTAATTACCTCTGTCAATTTATATCGTAGTTATATGTTGATATAATTTTTGCTACAATGTACCTTTTCAACTTACCTGATATGTTAGATTACGGACTTGCCCGAAACGCTATCAGTGTTAATGGCTTTACAAGAATGTGAAAATACCAATCTTATGTAATCTCACAAAAACTTCTAGTAAATAAAAGTTATTATTATTATTAGTATTATTATTATTAATGTTTGTTTCCATATATTAAACAGTTTATGAGATATGAAACAAACGAGGCTGTTTATAACAATAATAACTTTGGGTTGGTGAATTTCGAAGCTTGTAAATTGTTTAATGAATGAATAAATTAATAACAACTATTAACTGTTCCATATGTAAAAATAGGTTTCACGTTTCATGTGCTAGTGTAAATCCAAATAAAGGCCTGCGAGAAAGTCATTTTCTCTGGGTGGCCCAAGACGACAAATCCAAGCTGGCAAAGCCTATGGATTTGCCAGCTTGGAATATATTTGTAAAACTCATGGATAACATGACTCATAACCAATAAATTATTTTCCTGCAAAGCTTACCAGCTATCCAGGCAGAGTGGGGAAACTAATACTGACAAAGGTGTAGAAGGTGCTGGCAAGGATGAAACTACATAAGAAATACAAGTTCAGGAAGGGAAAATCTCAGAATCAGTACAGATGGCTAAAGATGACGACAAACAGAACAGTGTAACAAACTGCCCGATCCGTACAGACATTGACAGAGGGAGACAGACAAGAAAGAGGGACATATGTAAATTCTGTGCAAAGGGCATTTGCAGACATATATATTCTGGAAAGAGAAAGGGGTTAGACTACAGTTACCCTTACCCCAAAATATGCCTTAATTTGAAATTCATTTTGAGGCAATGAAGTGACTCGATCACAAGACTCGAATCTTGTGATTCCCAAACACCTGTCTTAATGATGACCAAACCATTCGCAAAATGGAGAAACGAGAACGTTTCGGTCCGACCTGAACCATTATCATGTCGTGTGAGAGAGTAGAGGAAGGTACAGACAAATATATAAGATAAGAGAGTAAGACATAAATTTCACTCGATACATTCTCTTGTGTCAATTAGCATTTATAACCCTTCTTAAGTGCAACCCCTGTTCTGAAACTCTTCCTGGACAGATGTAATAGAACACATACAGGTACTCACCACACCAGACATAAATATCTCTTTGATATCCCCAGAGTCAAACTTAATCTGTGTAAACACTATGCAAATAAAGAGACCTAGCCTATGGAACTCACTCCCTAATGAATTGAAAAGCAGTCCAACTTTTGCCTTATTCAAAAATAAAACCAAAATGTACCTAATTTTATCTTCATAGTTTTCTACCTAGTGCTTTATCTCGCACTGTATCTAGTGCTGCCCAATCCCCCCATATTTGTACCTAAGCCATATTACTTTACCATTGTAATCTTAGATACCATCTGATATCATGGTTGCTGTATTGAGTACATGTTCTACTGCATTATTCCTTGAAATGATCCTCATATTGTGCTTCAGTGAACCAATGTATAACCTTGTAATGTTATCCTAATGTACCTAGAAATTCTTGTTCATTATTGTGTATTGTTATGATTGTGTATTATTTTAATCTTCTTTTGTGTCAACATTTCTTGCAATGAACCTGTACAATTTTTTTGAGATTTTATTGTAATTATTCCATTTAAAATTATCTGTACCTGTAAAGTAAAGCTATAAAGTACCTGTAAACATTTTTTCAATTTTACTGTGAATAATCTAAAAATAATCTGTTAGTTTAAGAACTTGCCCGAAACGCTATGCGTGCTAGTGGCTTTATAAGAATATAAAATCCACTTAATTTCTATGTTCTCTGTTAACCCCCAATGTACCTTCTTGTATATTAATAAATAATAAATAATAAATAAATAAATAAATAAATAAATAAATAAATAAATAAATAAATAAATAAATAAATAAATAAATAAAGATGGTAGGTGAGGAACAGGTAAGAGAAAGATTGCTAGGATGACTGTCAAAATAAGCTGAGAATAGGATGAATGTAAGAAGATGGAAAAAATAGGATGAATAAGAAAATGGTAAAAATAAAAAAAGATAAATTTAAGAATGTTTTCAGATGTAGTAACTGTGGCAGTGACCTCGTGCCATGGCAAGTGTTGATCCTGCCCATCTCTTCTGTTTGGCGTGGACCATTTTCAATTCTCAGGGTGTCAGAGGCCTTTATGCGAGGTCATCGGGTTTTAGGTTCTGGACTGAACAATGGCTCGGTCCCAGGACACTTGTTCTTTGGTGTTGGGTAAAAGGTCCAGGACTTTGAAAGTGTCAGAGTGAGGACATTTGTCCAATTTCCAGCTTTGGGGATAATTCCTTTGCCAAACGCCCTGCATCTTTTGAGGGAGAGAACGTGATTCTGCCTTTTTATTTTTATATCCACTGCCTCTGCTCTTTTCACCTGGATTTTCAAATGCTTAGGTTCATTTGGATGTGTCTGAAATAGGTTCTTATCATTTTGCTTGTTGTCTGCGCAGTTTAGCCACAACTTGCTATTCATCCTTCTGTGAAGCTATGATTCAAAGCCCTTACTGAGTTTTGTCTTTGCTGGCTTCATAATTGTGGTACTATATTTCTTGTCTGGCAGCTTCTCGAATAGCTGGAACTCTTGAATTTCATGCGTGTTTAAGGCCAAGGCTTCTGGTCTTTCGGTGTTGTTATTCATGGCCTTCAATGCCAACTTTTTGAAATCCAAGCGCTTTCTGACCCAGTTCGGAATGAGTATTGGATATTTTTGAGCTTCAAGACAGCTGTTATTTAGTGCTCTTTCCCCTTTGTCATTTGAGCAATTTTGAACACTTGTTTGTGACTGGAATTTGGTTTTCATTTGCTCTTTGCCGGTTAGGAGTTAGGTTCTCCTTTCAAGTAATAAATGCATAGTTCAATGCATGAGTGAGTGGCAGTTTGGTTCCTCTTTTGTGCATTTCTCTCTGACAACTTTCTATCTGCTGTCTTTTTTTCCTATATTTCCATGAGTTTGGTTGTGTATCGAAGGATCTGCCCATTCTCTTTCCCATAGGTGATGGACCTAGCGGACAGTAGTGCTCCTTGGTTTGTCGGGACTTGGATCCCATGGTGATGCAGATTAGCTGTATTGTGGCTATTCTTATGGTGTTCCAGAACTACAGGGTACAAACAGTTCTCTTGGTTCGTTTGTTCCACATCCGTCAATTTACTGTAGAAGGGGACAGTAGACAGAAATTATTTTGTGTAGTTTTGTTAGAGGTTTGGGAGGCCACAGGGGAATTTATTTCCTTCGACGTCAAGTCTTTAGTTTTTGGTTTATTCATTTCATTTTTAGACTGCAAGGTTTTCATTGGATAACCTACACAGGGGCTCGTCCCGGTTGAATTTCAGGACAGTTCTATCTACATAAAGGTAGGCCAGGAGAAAGTCTGGGACACCCGGGGAGAGAGTACTGGCCCCTGGGCACCAGTGCATATGCTTCGGGGTACCCAGAGAAGGGGTGGCTAGCAAAGGGGGAAACCATGTTTACAAAGTCATTTTGATTTTTGAATCTACATCATACAGATAGATATACAGCCCGTCCTCCTATAATGAAGTGACTTATAGCAACCATCTGGTTATATGCATCAATATGTACTCTTGGACCACCCAAAAGTTTATGTTTTGTATTAATTAGTTAGCCAAAATGGCATTCTAGATAATCGAAAATGTACCTAAGGAGCGTAACGTAACGTAACGGAGCCTTTCCATGGAATCCTAGACCTAATAACTGTCTTAGGCTTAATAATGTAAATATGTGCTATTTAAGCCAAGGAAAGTTTAACTTTGGTTTTTAGTCTTTTGTCTTTAACTCTGTCAAATTAATAGTACAAATCGTTAACTTGGTTTGAGCTTAACAGTACGCATTGGTACGTTCTACTAAATAGATGCTATAAGTACTCTCATTTTAAGAGGATGGACTGATATATTAGGTATGCCGAGGAATCTGTTTTAAACATTCACTAATTCACCTTATTGGTATAATGGATTTGCATATTAAAAATAATATATAACGTGAGTAAATAGAACTTGAAAGTGAATTTCAACTCACATGTAGTTAGCTAAATTATGTTCCTTGAGTACGTGCATATCGAAGCCATGCGGCACAGCGTCGAAGTAGTCGCTGCCTATACCGCAGATGAAGCAGTTGCTCTCCAGGTTCTCCTTCACTGACTCCAGCTGGTCTCTCAGTTCACCAAAGGCGTCGATGATAAGACCTGTAGTGGGGCAGAAAGTGTTAAAATGAAATACTTTTAGGCAACATAAAAATACTAGGTTTTGTTTTGGTAGTCCGAGCAATGCAAACTACATACCTTGAGGATACCTTGAGGTGCTTCCGGGGCTTAGCGTCCCCGCGGCCCGGTCATCGACCAGGCCTCCTGGTTGCTGGACTGATCAACCAGGCTGTTGGACGCGGCTGCTCGCAGCCTGACGTATGAGTCACAGCCTGGTTGATCAGGTATCCTTTGGAGGTGCTTATCCAGTTCTCTCTTGAACACTGTAAGGGGTTTGCCAGTTATGTCCCTTATGTGTAGCGGGAGCGTGTTGAACAGTCTCGGGCCTCTGATGTTGATAGAGTTCTCTCTCAGAGTACCTGTTGCACCTCTGCTTTTCAACGGGGGTATTCTGCACATCCTGCCATGTCTTCTGTCTCATGTGGTGTTATTTCTGTGTGCAGGTTTGGGACCAGCCCCTCTAATATTTTCCACGTGTAAATTATTATGTATCTCTCCCGCCTGCGCTCAAGGGAATACAGATTTAGGCACTTTAGTCGGTCCCAATAGTTTAGATGTTTTACTGAGTGGATTCTAGCAGTAAAGGACCTCTGCACGCTCTCCAGGTCAGCAATTTCTCCAGCTGTGAAAGGGGCTGTCATTGTGCAGCAGTACTCCACTCTAGAGAGCACAAGCGTTTTGAAAAGTGTCATCATCGGTATAGCATCTCTAGTGTGAAAAGTTAAACATTTAACATACTTTTCCGAAATTAATAAGTTTTACATGTTTAAGAAGATTTCAACCAATCATTGCCTCCCATTGCAAGAACCACGTCGTGATGGTGGGGCTTGAGCACTATGGTGGGGCTTGAGCACTATGGTGGGGCTTGAGCACTATGGTGGGCTTGAGCACTATGGTGGGGCTTGAGCACTATGGTGGGGCTTGAGTACTATGGTGGGGCTTGAGCACTATGGTGGGGCTTGAGCACTATGGTGGGGCTTGAGCACTATGGTGGGGCTTGAGCACTATGGTGGGGCTTGAGTACTATGGTGGAGCTTGAGCACTATGGTGGGGCTTGAGTACTATGGTGGGGCTTGAGCACTATGGTGGGCTTGAGCACTATGGTGGGGCTTGAGCACTATGGTGGGGCTTGAGCACTATGGTGGGGCTTGATCACTATGGTGGGGCTTGAGCACTATGGTGGAGCTTGAGCACTATGGTGGGGCTTGATCACTATGGTGGGGCTTGAGCACTATGGTGGAGCTTGAGCACTATGGTGGGGCTTGATCACTATGGTGGAGCTTGAGCACTATGGTGGGGCTTGAGCACTATGGTGGGGCTTGAGCACTATGGTGGGGCTTGAGCACTATGGTGGGCTTGAGTACTATGGTGGAGCTTGATCACTATGGTGGGCTTGAGCACTATGGTGGGGCTTGATCACTATGGTGGGGCTTGAGCACTATGGCGGAGCTTGAGCACTATGGTGGAGCTTGAGCACTATGGTGGAGCTTGAGCACTATGGTGGAGCTTGAGCACTGTTCGTGTCTGCTAGGTACGAAACACGTCATAAACTGACTGTGACTTTGCCGCCTTAGTGTTTACTGCGCATGGAGACCCGTGTATTCTCTGCCGGGAAACACATTTCTTCAGTGGAGAGACAGCAGTAAAACGGAAGGCTCAGTGGGGTTCGACTTTTTATTGGTTACCTGAATATACTTTCCATGTTACCCCGGGGCGCCTTGGATTCTTGTGCCTCCGCTTGTTGAGCTCCATGGTGGATGAAGGCGCAGGGAAGTGACGTATAATATTATTTGTTATGTCTATCCATTCCTCATCAACCACTAAGACTCGTGTGACGGGTGATCAGACCCGTGTGGCTGGGGGTCAGACCCATGTGGTTGACGATCAGACCCATGTGGTTGACGATCAGACCTGTGTGACTGGGGATCAGACCCGTGTGGCTGGGGATCAGACCCGTGTGGTCGGGGATCAGACCCGTGTGGCTGGGGATCAGACTATTGTGGGGAGGATCAGACCCGTGTGTTGAGAACGTCCTTCTGGAAGATCTCCCTACTCCCCCAGGAGTAGATACAGGTACTGAGAGAGGTACTTCCTCTCTCCTCCCCCACCACGTCTGTGGTTATGGCTACCACTGCAGCATCTGGTGGCACGCGTCTCTCCTTCCTAACGAATTCTTGGACGACTGTTACGACAGTGTGGTATAGTCCGTCACTACTCCTAGGAGGGCGGCGGTGTCGTATCTCACTTGGTTCCGCTCTCATACCTTATGCGTTCCGACATTTGTTATGTTTAATCAATCTACTTAGACCAAATATTACGATCTTAATTTTAAGGAATAACATACGGTTGTTAACGATCATCTACTATGATGTTCACCTGCTTCAGTTCGATAGCTTACATGAATTCAAGGGGCTGTCAACTTGAAGGCCATTTTCTTAACAGAGATCAATCTTGAATGCATAAGCAAGAATTTCTGTAACAGTATATGATTTTTTGTTAAGTTTGCTGCTTTTGAGCAAGTTCCACATGATTCTTGGGAATTCGGTTATTGAATTTGTATTGAGAAATCTCTATACCAGCTTCAATTGTTGCAAGAGATTTGACTTTTTTTAGAATAAATTTAGCAAAAACATTCACAATTGACTGTCAAAAGTAATTTTAGAACAGGTAAAGTTATGTTGATTGTTCTTTTTTTCTGTACCTCCACTTTTTATAGTTACATTTTGAATGATGAACCATCCAACACTTCTTGATACAAGTATTATACTTCTTAATACATTATTGTTGTGATTTAAGTTCTTTCCAGACACGCCTCACACATTCCTTTCACACGAAGGTTTACTTAAATGCACATTATTGAGTCGATATCTAGTGCAGCATCTTTCCCAAACATAAACATTTTGCTACTTCTCTGTTCAAATAGCTTATATGAAAGATTTATTCATCAAGCAAAAGGTAACTATTTGGTAGTAAAGTTAAAAAGAGAATAAGTTGATTAAGATCATTAGCAACTGAGATAAGCAAAGCAAAGGGATAATCTATTATTTTATCCAAACAAAGAAGCTTGCACAAAAAGGAAGCAACTTAGACTGGAGGTAAAAAGAAAGCAACAATGTCCAGTTAAGAGAACTTGCCCTGAATAATAGCCAGCAGAATAACAATGATGAAGAAGAAGAAGGTGATATCGAAAATGATGCGGTAGAGCTCGTAGTCGTCGCCATCAGGGGATTCGATTTCGTCGCCGATACCGCCACCGGCTCGAACACCTTTATACAGGTGAAACACGAAGCACTGCAAGTACAAACAAAGTCACAATTACACTGCTGCTCTCCCTCCCAGTCAATAACCAAACCTTAACCCAACACTTACACTGCCTCCCTCTCAGTCAATAACCAAGCCTTAACCCAACACTTACACTGCTGCTCTCCCTCTCAGTCAATAACCAAGCCTTAACCCAACACTTACACTGCTGCTCTCCCTCTCAGTCAATAACCAAGCCTTAACCCAACACTTACACTGCTGCTCTCCCTCCCAGTCAATAACCAAGCCTTAACCCAACACTTACACTGCTGCTCTCCCTCCCAGTCAATAACCAAGCCCTAACCAGGCACAGAAATACCCTTTTAAATGCCATGTGTCTTGAACATTTAAAATACTTTCTCGTGAGGCACAGTATCAAGACGCTTCGTTAAAGTCAAGGTAAAAAACGCCATCATCGTTTATCTTGTCAATTACTCGAAAAATTCTGGAAAAAGAATGGGAATTAATTTGTTAAAACACAAGCAGTGCTTAGTAAAGCCCCGTTGTGAATTCTTATTAATCTATTTTTCCAAGGTGTAAGCGAATGAAATTTTATGAATACAAATTCAAAAAAATCGAACAATAGTGTATAAATTAAGTGCATCTGTCGTCTTTCTTAAACCTTAGCACCACATTGGCAACTCTCCACGACTTTGATGATGTGCTTGATTCACTGACTTATTGTACAATGTTCGATTAGAGACAAAGGCTAAGTAAGATCTTCTGAACACAATCCCTAAACACACTGGCAAATATTTCGTCTGGCCGTGGTGACCTGATGAGTAATAATTTATATAGCTGTCTAATAACTTCCTTTCCGGTAATTACCCAACACGTGGGCGTCTGATTTTCACCTCTCACTCTCCTTCACCTGCAGGAATAACACCAAGTACTTCTCTAGTAGTACACAAAGAACTTATTAATATACAATTATCATGAACAATAGTGACCTGACCTTCTCAGTTTTCAGTGACCTGAGCATATACTGGTTACAGAATTCAGTTGTGGATATATGAAGCAAATTGCTGAGCGTATGTAATAGATGTGTGAGTGAGTTATTGTTTCCAGCACAGGTTAGATGTGTACATGAGTGAGCCTGACTTGGTATAAATAAGAAGTGACTTGCATCTGCACTTTCTCCAGTTCTTATATCCTTATGAATAATTCAACCAAAGCTGGATTACCTAATAGGTCAAGTAGGTCATGGCTTAGAGACCACCAGCACCAGGGGGTTCCACACACACAAGTGATTGTTTATTGTTAGTTGTCGGGAATTTATAGCAAATATTTTAGCTTCATAAATCATTGTCAAGGCCTTTCTCTTTATTCCACCTGCTTCATTATAATCTGTCTCTGTATCTTTCTATATTATTGTATCTCTGTGTCTGGGACTCTTTGGCAGGTCTTGTCTCTGTCTGTTCGTTTCACTTCTTTCTCTGCCTGTGTGTGTTTGGGTCCTTGTGTCTCTCAGTGAGAGCCTCGACATGTTCAGGAGTTGTTGGAGGCGAAGTGTGTATGGAGGTATGTACATTTTTGTGAGTGACGTCATCAAAACGTTTTCAATAGGTTAACAGCAAAGTATAACAAGTAGAATTAGTTTTTCTTATTTTTCCCAAGATCAGTGCGTAATGTTTTATGACACTTTAAGAAAACATAATTGTTGCTATTTTTGTTTTGATTTTGAGAGAGGGTCAAAACAGTGCCAGTATTAACAAGGATTTCACTACAAGACCATGACACACTCAGAACGTGTTTGAATAATGCCAATCCCAACCAGCGATGTTCT
>WNGS01152733.1:42953-53161 GCA_020271785.1 Procambarus virginalis
GGTTGTGTTGGTTGATTCTTCAGAGGTTGCATGACGTGTCACCTTTCTTTTAATGACGTCATCAACATAACCGCTAGAGAAGCCATTATGGACTAGGACCTGCCTTACTCTACAGAGTAAGTTTCGCGATTTATATATTATATATATATATATATAATAATATATATATTATAATATATTATATATATATATATAGTAGGCATCCATCAGTCTCAGAAGAATATGGGCTGTGTGCACACCCACACACACACACCACACACACACACACACACTTGAATAGTGAGTACACACACACACACACACACACACACACACACACACACATATATATATATATATATATATATATATATATATATATATATATATATATATATATATATATATATATATATAACTGAAAACTCACACCCAGAAGTGACTCGAACCCATACTCCCAGAGCAACGCAACTGGTATGTACAGGGATGCCTTAAACCACTTGACCATCACGACCGGACATAAGGAAGTGATAGCCGAGGCTATATGAACCACTTCCCCGCCGGCACCTGGATGGTTATCTTGTGCATAGCATTTTATCAAATCACCTCATTTTTTGGGGCAACACGTGAGGAACACAAATGCAAACAAGCCTGAATGGTCCCCAGGACTAGATACAACTGAAAACTCACACCCCCAGAAGTGACTCGAACCCATACTCCCAGGAGCAACGCAACTGGTATGTACAGGATGCCTTAAACCACTTGACCATCACGACCGGACATAAGGAAGTGATAGCCGAGGCAATATGAACCACTTCCCCGCCGGCACCTGGATGGTTATCTTGGGCATAGCATTTTATCAAATCACCTCATTTTTTTGGGCAACACGTTCGTGATGGTCAAGTGGTTTAAGGCATCCCTGTACATACCAGTTGCGTTGCTCCTGGGAGTATGGGTTCGAGTCACTTCTGGGGTGTGAGTTTTCAGTTGTATCTAGTCCTGGGGACCATTCAGGCTTGTTTGCATTTGTGTTCCTCACGTGTTGCCCCAAAAAATGAGGTGATTTGATAAAATGCTATGCCCAAGATAACCATCCAGGTGCCGGCGGGGAAGTGGTTCATATAGCCTCGGCTATCACTTCCTTATGTCCGGTCGTGATGGTCAAGTGGTTTAAGGCATCCCTGTACATACCAGTTGCGTTGCTCCTGGGAGTATGGGTTCGAGTCACTTCTGGGGTGTGAGTTTTCAGTTGTATCTAGTCCTGGGGACCATTCAGGCTTGTTTGCATATATATATATATATATATATATATATATATATATATAATATATATATATAAGTATTTTTGGTAGCAGTCTTTCCTGTAGACATATATTATTAAATATGACCGAAAAAGTAAGATTAATAATTCTAACACGAATTTTCTCGATTTTCCTTGTTTCTTTTTACTGTGACAGTAAATGAAAAATCAATTCTCCAAAATTCATTTTTATTTCTAGTCTGACGCGACACTTGAGCGCGTTTCGTAAACTTATTACATTTTCAAAGACTTTAGTTTATCCACACACAACTTATGACTGAAACAACATTGGCTCTTATACCTGCATTTGGGTGAGGTGATGTAATACAATAGTGGGGTGAAATTGTTTTTCACCCCACTATTGTATTACATCACCTCACCCCAATGCAGGTATAAGAGCCAATGTTGTTTCAGGCATAAGTTGTGTAGATAAACTAAAGTCTTTGAAAATGTAATAAGTTTTACGAAACGCGCTCAAGTGTCGCGTCAGACTAGAAATAAAAATGAATTTTGGAGAATTGATTTTTCATTTACCGTCACCAGTAAAAAGAAACAGGAAAATCGAGAAATTCGTGTTAGAATTATTAATCTTACTTTTTCGGTCATATTTAATATATATATATATAATATTATATATATATATATATATATATATATATATATAGATATGTATGTATTATATATATATGATATATATATATATATATATATATATATATGATTATAATATATATATTATATATATATATATATATATATATATATATATATATATATATATATATAATATATATATGGACACATAGCCTCGAAGAAGAAAATGAAAACTACGACCTGTTTACCATCCCTCCATGGCTGCAGGGTGACTCCATCTCGACGCTTGTGACTGTTGTCAGGTCTGCACAACTAAGGTTCCCTTTGTGCTGGACACCCAGCTGTAGCCAAACTTCTCTTGATAATGTCATTAACTGCTTCATGTCGGGCAATCTATCCTGGTGACTTATGACAGATGAGATCATGGCTGCCGTATTGGTATGCCCGTGCATAACCGCAAACACACCGGTGTTCTGTAGATATTGCGACCTGTTCTATTTCGACCTGTGGAGATATTGTTTTGTGCCTTGCCCTGTGGCAAGGCGTAGGGCAACACCAATACTTAGGTCCCGATGGTTCAGGCGGGTGCCCAAGTCGGAATTAGGGATAGCCAACAGGAAGTCCCCAGCATGGGGAGCTTGCACAGCTAGGAGGCATGCTTTGTCCTTCCCAGAAGCTGCCTCCAGCAATGCTGCGACAATGTTCTCCACTATGGGGTTATCCCATTTGGCCTGTTTGCAGTCGTTTGGAAAAGTTGGCCGAGTTGCTCATTGGCAGTTTAATATTTTTGTTATACATATAACATTCACTAGTGGTAATAATATTGGCAAATAATCATCAATAAGGATTCTTGTGAATAAATAAGTGACATGAAACTAAGCATTAAACTGGCTCAGATATTTTGTTAAATACCAAAAATAGCCGAACGGATATTAGGGAGATTCTTTATCAAATCAGTTAAGAAGTAAAAAGATGTAATAAAGGAAAACTCTATGTAAGAATTCATAACAGAGAACCGTAGGGGATAGAGAAGAACACTAATTGATTGGAGGCTGATATCCAGGGCCAAGTTGATGGAGTTCCACTCATTCACAGATATATAGATAATATATATTTGTGTGTAGACACGATTAGGCCCAATATAGTGAGACAGATCTTGACAAAAACACGTGAAGAAGCAGACAGCATATATTAAAAGTTATTTAAACTTGCATTCGTTTTTCTCAGCAATTCCTGTACAACCTGTGGTACCTGACCTTCTCCATGCTGGGAAACGTCAACTACTTCTTCTTCGCTGCTCACCTGCTCGACGTGGCTGTGTCCATCCCGTCACTCAAGACCATCCTCCAGTCCGTCACACACAACGGCAAACAGGTCTCTTACCCATCCCTCACACTTGCACTACTTATAGCCTAAGATGCAACTATTTACAAATAATTTTAACATCAAAGTAGCTTATGGCCTAAAAGTAAATGTCAAACTTGTTCTAATATTCAGATTTGAAGAAGAGTGAGATATTCGTTGATAACTATATTAATATGTCTAGGTTAAATATTTGTTTCTATATCTGTCTTGAAGATACGTTTAAAAAATATAGGATTGGATCTCTTTCGCTTTGTGTACAGAAACCCATGTTTTGTTGTCTTTCAGTTGATCTTAACATGCATGCTGCTGACCATCATAGTGTACTGCTACACTGTCATCGCCTTCAACTTCTTCAGGAAATTCTATATCTCTGAGGAAGACGACGTGGTGGACCAGAAGTGTCACGACATGCTCACGGTCAGTAGCCAGCCTTAACTCACCAATATTGGTTTTTTTAGACAGTTTTATTCACTTATTCACTGTATTCATTTCTTCAAACAGCGCTGGTTTGTGAGATGCTAGCGCGGCATAGCACTCAAGAACCAACACGTTGGAGAGGAGCAAATGGACAATCTGAGATGCGTTTCAGGTGTTAGTAGGATATATATAATAGATATATATATATATATTATAATATCTATATATATATATATATATATATATCTATATATTAATTAATGGAAATGTCATGTGGACGTGTGACGGCCGAAGTCGGTAAATTGAATAATTGATTGGATAAGATTTTTTTTAATTTGACATATGAACAATACTGTAATATTTAACACACACTGGGGGAAAATGAATAATTAACAGCACCTGTTAATTCCCGTTTTCATGCAGACACCTGGATATACTTTAATATGAATGCTTTTGTAAATTACAAGTGGTTCTTGTAATTTACAAAAGTTTATGACAAAACAAAAGTTTATGTAAAAGTAATTTACAAAGTAGGTTTATGAACCTACTTAAAGGGAGTTATGTAGTATCCCTGAAACAGTGATGATACTTATGAGATGTAATATTATTGTAGCCCATCCATAATTGCATATACCAAATATACCAAGATTATAAAGTAGAACATCTGTCAGTCAGTCTCTGCGATTGGATGCCAGAGGCTTCGGGCTAGCCTCACCAAATTTTGCATGACGATTGCTCTAGGAACTGCGATTGCGTGTAGAACATCGCTGGTTGGATTGGCATTATTCAAACACGTTCTGAGTGTGTCATGGTCTTGTAGTGAAATCCTTGTTAATACTGGCACTGTTTTGACCCTCTCTCAAAATCAAAACAAAAATAGCACAATTATGTTTTTCTTAAAGTGTCATAAAACATTACGCACTGATCTTGGAAAAATAAGAAAAACTAATTCTACTTGTTATACTTTGCTGTTAACCTATTGAAAACGTTTTGATGACGTCACTCCAAAAATGTACATACCTCCATACACACTTCGCCTCCAACAACTCCTGAACATGTCGAGGCTCTCACTGAGAGACACAAGGACCCAAACACACACAGGCAGAGAAAGAAGTGAAACGAACAGACAGAGACAGAGACCTGCCAAAGAGTCCCAGAAACAGAGATACAATAATATAGAAAGATACAGAGACAGATTATAATGAAGCAGGTGGAATAAAGAGAAAGGCCTTGACAATGATTTATGAAGCTAAAATATTTGCTATAAATTTTCGACAACTAACAATAAACAATCACTTGTGTGTGTGGAACCCCCTGGTGCTGGTGGTCTCTAAGCCATGACCTACTTGACCTATTAGGTAATCCAGCTTTGGTTGAATTATTCATAAGGATATAAGAACTGGAGAAAGTGCAGATGCAAGTCACTTCTTATTTATACCAAGTCAGGCTCACTCATGTACACATCTAACCTGTGCTGGAAACAATAACTCACTCACACATCTATTACATACGCTCAGCAATTTGCTTCATATATCCACAACTGAATTCTGTAACCAGTATATGCTCAGGTCACTGAAAACTGAGAAGGTCAGGTCACTATTGTTCATGATAATTGTATATTAATAAGTTCTTTGTGTACTACTAGGAGAAGTACTTGGTGTTATTCCTGCAGGTGAAGGAGAGTGGGAGGTGAAATCAGACGCCCACGTGTTGGGTAATTACCGGAAAGGAAGTTATTAGACAGCTATATAAATTATTACTCATCAGGTCACCACGGCCAGACGAAATATTTGCCAGTGTGTTTAGGGATTGTGTTCAGAAGATCTTACTTATCCTTTGTCTCTAATCGAACATTGTACAATAAGTCAGTGAATCAAGCACATCATCAAAGTCGTGGAGAGTTGCCAATGTGGTGCTAAGGTTTAAGAAAGACGACAGATGCACTTAACTTATACTCTATTGTTCGATTTTTTTTAATTTTGTATTCATAAAATTTCATTCGCTTACACCTTGGAAAATAGATTAATAAGATTCACAACGGGCTTTACTAAGCACTGCTTGTGTTTTAACAAATTAATTCCCCTTCTTTTTTCCAGAATTTTTCGAGTAATTGACAATAAACGATGATGGCGTTTTTTACCTTGACTTTAACGAAGCGTCTTGATACTGTGCCTCACGAGAAAGTATTTTAAATGTTCAAGACACATGGCATTTAAGAGGGTATTTCTGTGCCTGGTTAGGGCTTGGTTATTGACTGGGAGGGAGAGCAGCAGTGTAAGTGTTGGGTTAAGGTTTGGTTATTGACTGGGAGGGAGAGCAGCAGTGTAAGTGTTGGGATAAGGCTTGGTTATTGACTGGGAGGGAGAGCAGCAGTGTAAGTGTTGGGTTAAGGTTTGGTTATTGACTGGGAGGGAGAGCAGCAGTGTAATTGTGACTTTGTTTGTACTTGCAGTGCTTCGTGTTTCACCTGTATAAAGGTGTTCGAGCCGGTGGCGGTATCGGCGACGAAATCGAATCCCCTGATGGCGACGACTACGAGCTCTACCGCATCATTTTCGATATCACCTTCTTCTTCTTCATCATTGTTATTCTGCTGGCTATTATTCAGGGCAAGTTCTCTTAACTGGACATTGTTGCTTTCTTTTTACCTCCAGTCTAAGTTGCTTCCTTTTTGTGCAAGCTTCTTTGTTTGGATAAAATAATAGATTATCCCTTTGCTTTGCTTATCTCAGTTGCTAATGATCTTAATCAACTTATTCTCTTTTTAACTTTACTACCAAATAGTTACCTTTTGCTTGATGAATAAATCTTTCATATAAGCTATTTGAACAGAGAAGTAGCAAAATGTTTATGTTTGGGAAAGATGCTGCACTAGATATCGACTCAATAATGTGCATTTAAGTAAACCTTCGTGTGAAAGGAATGTGTGAGGCGTGTCTGGAAAGAACTTAAATCACAACAATAATGTATTAAGAAGTATAATACTTGTATCAAGAAGTGTTGGATGGTTCATCATTCAAAATGTAACTATAAAAAGTGGAGGTACAGAAAAAAAGAACAATCAACATAACTTTACCTGTTCTAAAATTACTTTTGACAGTCAATTGTGAATGTTTTTGCTAAATTTATTCTAAAAAAGTCAAATCTCTTGCAACAATTGAAGCTGGTATAGAGATTTCTCAATACCAATTCAATAACCGAATTCCCAAGAATCATGTGGAACTTGCTCAAAAGCAGCAAACTTAACAAAAAATCATATACCGTTACAGATAATTCTTGCTTATGCATTCAAGATTGATCTCTGTTAAGAAAATGGCCTTCAAGTTGACAGCCCCTTGAATTCATGTAAGCTATACGAACTGAAGCAGGTGAACATCATAGTAGATGATCGTTAACAACCGTATGTTATTCCTTAAAATTAAGATCGTAATATTTGGTCTAAGTAGATTGATTAAACATAACAAATGTCGGAACGCATAAGGTATGAGAGCGGAACCAAGTGAGATACGACACCGCCGCCCTCCTAGGAGTAGTGAGGGACTATACCACACTGTCGTAACAGTCGTCCAAGAATTCGTTAGGAAGGAGAGACGCGTGCCACCAGATGCTGCAGTGGTAGCCATAACCACAGACGTGGTGGGGGAGGAGAGAGGAAGTACCTCTCTCAGTACCTGTATCTACTCCTGGGGAAGTAGGGAGATCTTCCAGAAGGACGTTCTCAACACACGGGTCTGATCCTCCCCACAATAGTCTGATCCCCCGCCACACGGGTCTGATCCCCGACCACACGGGTCTGATCCCCGACCACACGGGTCTGATCCCCAGCCACACGGGTCTGATCCCCAGTCACACAGGTCTGATCGTCCACCACACGGGTCTGATCCCCAGCCACACAGGTCTGATCGTCAACCACATGGGTCTGATCGTCAACCACATGGGTCTGACCCCCAGCCACACGGGTCTGATCACCCGTCACACGAGTCTTAGTGGTTGATGAGGAATGGATAGACATAACAAATAATATTATACGTCACTTCCCTGCGCCTTCATCCACCATGGCGCTCAACAAGCGGAGGCACAAGAATCCAAGGCGCCCCGGGGTAACATGGAAAGTATATTCAGGTAACCAATAAAAAGTCGAACCCCACTGAGCCTTCCGTTTTACTGCTGTCTCTCCACTGAAGAAATGTGTTTCCCGGCAGAGAATACACGGGTCTCCATGCGCAGTAAACACTAAGGCGGCAAAGTCACAGTCAGTTTATGACGTGTTTCGTACCTAGCAGACACGAACAGTGCTCAAGCTCCACCATAGTGCTCAAGCTCCACCATAGTGCTCAAGCTCCACCATAGTGCTCAAGCTCCGCCATAGTGCTCAAGCCCCACCATAGTGATCAAGCCCCACCATAGTGCTCAAGCTCCACCATAGTGCTCAAGCTCCACCATAGTGCTCAAGCTCCACCATAGTGCTCAAGCTCCACCATAGTGCTCAAGCTCCACCATAGTGCTCAAGCCCCACCATAGTGATCAAGCCCCACCATAGTGCTCAAGCCCCACCATAGTGCTCAAGCCCCACCATAGTGCTCAAGCCCCACCATAGTACTCAAGCCCCACCATAGTGCTCAAGCCCCACCATAGTGCTCAAGCTCCACCATAGTGCTCAAGCCCCACCATAGTGATCAAGCCCCACCATAGTGCTCAAGCCCCACCATAGTGCTCAAGCCCCACCATAGTGCTCAAGCCCCACCATAGTACTCAAGCCCCACCATAGTGCTCAAGCCCCACCATAGTACTCAAGCCCCACCATAGTGCTCAAGCCCCACCATAGTGCTCAAGCCCCACCATAGTGCTCAAGCCCCACCATAGTACTCAAGCCCCACCATAGTGCTCAAGCCCCACCATAGTGCTCAAGCCCCACCATAGTGCTCAAGCCCCACCATAGTGCTCAAGCCCCACCATAGTGCTCAAGCCCCACCATAGTGCTCAAGCCCCACCATAGTGCTCAAGCTCCACCATAGTGCTCAAGCCCCACCATAGTGCTCAAGCCCCACCATAGTGCTCAAGCCCCACCATAGTGATCAAGCTCCACCATAGTACTCAAGCCCCACCATAGTGCTCAAGCCCCACCATAGTGCTCAAGCCCCACCATAGTGCTCAAGCTCCACCATAGTGATCAAGCCCCACCATAGTGCTCAAGCTCCACCATAGTGCTCAAGCCCCACCATAGTGATCAAGCCCCACCATAGTGCTCAAGCTCCACCATAGTGCTCAAGCCCCACCATAGTGATCAAGCCCCACCATAGTGCTCAAGCCCCACCATAGTGCTCAAGCCCCACCATAGTGCTCAAGCCCCACCATAGTGCTCAAGCCCCACCATAGTACTCAAGCCCCACCATAGTGCTCAAGCTCCACCATAGTACTCAAGCCCCACCATAGTGCTCAAGCCCCACCATAGTGCTCAAGCCCCACCATAGTGCTCAAGCCCCACCATAGTACTCAAGCCCCACCATAGTGCTCAAGCCCCACCATAGTGCTCAAGCCCCACCATAGTGCTCAAGCCCCACCATAGTGCTCAAGCCCCACCATCACGACGTGGTTCTTGCAATGGGAGGCAATGATTGGTTGAAATCTTCTTAAACGTGTAAAACTTATTAATTTCGGAAAAGTATGTTAAATGTTTAACTTTTCACACTAGAGATGCTATACCGATGATGACACTTTTCAAAACGCTTGTGCTCTCTAAGAGTGGAGTACTGCTGCACAATGACAGCCCCTTTCACAGCTGGAGAAATTGCTGACCTGGAGAGCGTGCAGAGGTCCTTTACTGCTAGAATCCACTCAGTAAAACATCTAAACTATTGGGACCGACTAAAGTGCCTAAATCTGTATTCCCTTGAGCGCAGGCGGGAGAGATACATAATAATTTACACGTGGAAAATATTAGAGGGGCTGGTCCCAAACCTGCACACAGAAATAACACCACATGAGACAGAAGACATGGCAGGATGTGCAGAATACCCCCGTTGAAAAGCAGAGGTGCAACAGGTACTCTGAGAGAGAACTCTATCAACATCAGAGGCCCGAGACTGTTCAACACGCTCCCGCTACACATAAGGGACATAACTGGCAAACCCCTTACAGTGTTCAAGAGAGAACTGGATAAGCACCTCCAAAGGATACCTGATCAACCAGGCTGTGACTCATACGTCAGGCTGCGAGCAGCCGCGTCCAACAGCCTGGTTGATCAGTCCAGCAACCAGGAGGCCTGGTCGATGACCGGGCCGCGGGGACGCTAAGCCCCGGAAGCACCTCAAGGTATCCTCAAGGTATGTAGTTTGCATTGCTCGGACTACCAAAACAAAACCTAGTATTTTTATGTTGCCTAACAAGTATTTCATTTTAACACTTTCTGCCCCACTACAGGTCTTATCATCGACGCCTTTGGTGAACTGAGAGACCAGCTGGAGTCAGTGAAGGAGAACCTGGAGAGCAACTGCTTCATCTGCGGTATAGGCAGCGACTACTTCGACGCTGTGCCGCATGGCTTCGATATGCA